>JABUQX010005688.1:0-62658 GCA_015478945.1 Trachelipus rathkii
AGAAGATATAGAACCTTGGAAGATATGGAGCATAAGAAAGGTGTTTATCAAAGATAAGTACAAAAAATTTAATATCTGTCACTACCAAAAAGGGTGTACCACTTAAGGTGAGAGTCGTTTGGGACGAAGGCGGTTACCCCTCCCTGCCTTCTTCTGATACAATACAGTTTTAGAGGGGAAAACTGAAATTAGTGCGAATTACCCTTCCAGACAGCGATTTTATTGATGACCAACAGAATGTTAAGGAAGATTAGACATTGAAAGGCGCTAGTACGAAATTGAACTAATACTGTCCAACACTTTCTAATTCCCCAGATCCTAATTGACTGTGCGGAGGAATGATGAGAATCAAGCGATCTGAACGCACACTACATCACTAATTTCTATAGGTTAGTGTTACGATAGGTATGGTTGCTGTCGCAGAGACAATTATGACATATTCCATTCTCTCATATAAATTGAAGAAGCCTAGTTTGCTCCTGGTCCGTAGCATATAGGGGACTTAGCCCTTGTGTATATCATCTTATCAATGAATATAATGTGATTAATAACTATTTGGAGACTCAGTTTACTCGTTGTGGGCCTCCTTTTAAATTACTACAGGCGAGACAAATACTGATTTTGATTAGAAGACCTAAATTTGATTTTCAATGAGAATTTTTCCTGCAGTATTCAAATCTTCTCTCTTTAAGGTCTCAAGAGACGTTTCACTGTCGAGAGCCACTCAATTAAGAGGGACGAAATTTATCGACAGACACAAGGGAATACTTAGGGTGGAAATGTTAACAGTTCTCACATTTTTGATAGTCTCTATCTTGTAGTTTATTTTTTTCTTTTTGTTTCGTTTTTCTTTTCCCCTCTCGCTTTATCTGCATAATGTCATGCCTCCCAGTGAAAATACTGGTGGACCACAGTGTGTGTGGTATATATATAATATAATTATATATTATATATTATATATATATTATATATATTATATATAATATATATTATATTAATCATATATATATATATATATATATATATATATTATATATATATTATATATATATATATATATATATAATATATATATATATTATATATATTAAATTAATGATTATAAGTGGTCGTCGTCCTATGTGTGGCTCGCCTAAAATTTTTAAATTCTTAATTTGCTCGCGATAGACTAAAGGTTGGGCACCACTGATTTAGAATAGAATAACAAGTGAGAGCTATAGGGCGATAGTTTGATGGATCAGAGTGGCTTTGGGATCAACTGGACATATCCGTGGTTCCAGCACTGAGGAAAAGTATTAGTATTATGACATAAAGAGTAGAGTTGAACGAGGACAGGCGACAGCTCAGAAGCACACTCCCTCAAAACATGGGGAGGAATGCATCTGGGTCACTAACCTTCCTGGCTTTCACAGATCTCAAGATCTCAAACACACGATCATGTGTAATCACAGGTAAAGACTTGAGAAACCTGAGAGGAGAAGGAGTAGGAGGAGGGATGCCAGAATCGTCCAGGGTAGAATTAGATGAAAAAAGGAGGGCGAAGAGATTGGCCTTTTCAGAAGGAGAGTTAGCTACAGAACCGTCAGAGCGAATAAAGGGAGGAAATGCAGATTTACAAAAGTTGTTGGAGATGTTTTTAGCAAGAGGCCAGAAATTTTTATCACTTGAAGAACCAAACAGGTTGGCGCACTCTCTTTTAGTGAAAGTGCCCTTAGCCTGTCGAATAGTATCCTTGCAACGATTCCGAGCAGAATGAAAATTAGTAAGAGTGATAGGAGAACAAAAGTTTTTCCATGCCCGATACGCAATGTCTCTCTCCTGAATGGCGCGAGAACAAACTCCATCGAACCATGGATTTTGAAGAGAAAAAGATTTAGTTGAAGATGGAGTGAACCTCCTCATCCCATCGATGATTCTAACCTCTACCTTTTCAGCGGTAACCGAAGCATCCTCCGAGTCAAAGCAGGATTCATTCCAAGAGTAGCTAGCAAAAAAAACGACGCAATGTCCTCCAATTAGATCGATTAAAGTGCCATAAATTACGCTTAGGGAATGATGGAGCTGCTGGAGAAAAAGTATTATAATTAAGAGCTACAAAATTGTGGTAAGAGTTACCAATAGGAGGAAAAATGGTGTATTTATAACGAGAAGTAGGAGTGATGAAACATAAGTCAAGCATGTTTAAGAATTGGTTGGGTCGATCTGGGATATGGGTAGGTTCCATAATTAACTGTTCCAGATCGTTGAGAATACTTAATGTTATGGCCTCCTCCCACTCAGTGTGGTGTACATTGAAATCCCCTAAATAGAAGACCTCAGTATTTGGATGGGAAGAAGTAACAGACTCATGAGAAGTAGCAAGATAGTTAAAAAGAACGTGAAAATTTGTTCCATTAGGGAGCAGTAGGAGTAACACAAGATAATGATAGTGGTAGGAAGAAAGATTTTAATTCATAGGACATCGAAGTTAGAAGATTCAAGATTCTCGAGACGTGTTAAAGGGGGCGTTTATTGTTTATCATATTAGGTTTCAAACAGACTTACCTAACCACTCAGTCGGTAAAATTGTAGAAATAAGTTATAGTTGGAGGATATTAAGGTTTTATTTTGAAAAGAATACCCTGCTGCTGGGTCGTCTAATACAGTAATAAAATGTTAGATTGAAAGTTAGAGAAGAGATATTCAACAGATTCGTGACTAGCGAGCTGGTCACGCACGTTGGCAAAGTCAATAGAGAATTCCCGCCTGCGCCTACCCTTACATCTACTCTGGCCAGTTATTCAATCAGTTTCTCACACAAACAAACACACACAAGCTCTCGTACACAATAAAATCTAATATCATATAATAACAATATTTAAAACTAATCAGAGCGAGACAGCCTTTGATAATGATAAATCTAAGTAATAGATTGACAAATAAATAGTGATGAGTAAAGTTAAGTTTGAGCACGAAATCAAGCACTAGAAATATTTAATATCAAACGCATTTATTAACAAACAAATGATGCGAGTGTTTCGTATTAAAACCTAAAATATCTTTATTATATTATAAATTATATTAATTAAAAAAGGTATCACAAAAGTAAAAAGCATTAATAATATATTTTTGAAATACAATATGTAAATCTAAAATTAAAATTTAAAAGAAAAAAGATAAAAATAAAACTTAGCTTTAAAAATTCTAGAACGATCGACGAAAGTTTCTCGCGCATCCTCATTCAATTGTAGAATATCAAATTAATAAAGTACATCTCTCAGTCTCCTGTTCTATCTTTCATAACTATGTTGTTCTCTCATATATTTAATTTGAAGCAACTGTTCAATATTTCTTTTTGTCTTTTTATTATGTATTTGATGGCTGTGCTGCTGAATACATAATGTATTTAAAGTAGCCGTCGAAGAGTCTCATTTTCATTAGTTTCCCATACTGAGGTGTTGAAAAGTCAGTCTGATTAATTGCATCAACAGTTATTCATGTGAAGTGAAGATTTGTGGATATTAATACTTTTCCATATCTTGTTCGTCCAAGGACTGGTTGATCTTACCCATTCCAATGATTACTTCACTAGAAAAATCTTAAGCTTACTAGAAAGGAGGAGTCGGTACAATAGTGTATTTCTGTAACCAATTGAGGAACTACCTTTTCTGGACATCACAAAAGAGACCTCTTCTCCTCCCTAAAGCTCCCCCATTAATGTTCACTGGATTTGCGGAAGTCAGTTCTTTCTTTTTTACTAGCGGAGAGATGATACTCTTGAATATACATGTTTGTTAAGTTGTGATGTGCGTGTCTCTCTCTCATCTCTCTTACCTCTCTTAGTCTCGTGTCTCGTCTCTCTCTCTCTCGTCTCTTCCTCTCTCTCTCTGCTCTCTCTCTCTTTCTCCCTTCTCTTCTCTTTACAACTTTCACCCTGGTTCCATCTTTTTCCTAACCTCTCTCTCTATCTCTCTCTCTCTCCTCTACTCTCGCTCTCTCTCTTCTCTCTACTCTCTTCTCATCTTCTCCTGCTCTTCTCATTTACTCTTTTCTGTGCAATTTATTATCTCTATATTCTCTCTTTAATCTCTCTATTATCTATCTACCTTCTTTATCCTCTTCCTCGTCTTCTCTCATTCTTATAATTACCTCTATATCTACTCTTCTCTCTCTCATTACTCTCATCTCAGTCTCTACTCTCACTACTTCCATCTTCTTATCTGTTCCTACTGATCTTATAACTTGAATTGCATCCAAAAATTTTAACTGCTCATATATGTTTATGCTATTTAGCTATTAGTATATTTTAATATTAATACTACTAAATAAAAAAAAAAAAAAAAAAAAAAAAAAATAAAAAAAAAAAAAATAAATACAAAAAAAAAAAAAAAAAAAAAAAAAAAAAAAAAATAAAAAAAAAAAAAAAAAAAAAAAAAAAAAAAAAAAAAAATTAAAAAAAAAAAGAATTAAATAAAAAATAAAAATACACAATAATGAAAAAAAAATAACAGATCAACATCTAGATAACACAACATATAGGTAGAGTTAAGAGACAATACACAATACATAAATCACGATATATAATCATAACAGCTTACATATCTACAAAGAGAATGGATAACAAATTCTACATGAATATGACAATAAGCTAAGAAGTAAAAAAAAATCACACAAAAAAGTAAAAAATCTGAAAATTTTACACACATAACACATAATCACATGATATCACCACACATATCATACTAACACTACTACAAACCATCCCAAAAATTAATAAATACACAAATAACAAAAAACATCAAGCCTAAATGAAAGCAAAAATAAAATAAATAAAACCATAACAATAATAACTCACATCAACTAGCAATAAAAAAAAAAATCACTAACATACAATATATACAATAAAAAAAAAATCACAATAAAAAAAAAAAAAAAAAAAAACACTATTAAAAAAAAAAAAAAAAAAAAAACTACTACTATACACTTTACTCTTCTTCTACTGCTACCTTTAATACTACTAACACTTTTTCTTACTACTGTTATTAAATTAATAACTAATTAATAATAAATAATAATATAATAATAATATATATAAAATAATAATAATAATAATGTAATAATAATAATAATATATATAATATGAAGAATAATCAATTTAAATAATTAAAATAGTAAATAATATATGTATTAATAGTAATATATAATAAATAAATTAAATAATATTAATAATAATAATAATATTATAATAATAATAATTAATAATAATAATAATATATTAAATAATAATAAAAATATAAAATAATAATAATGATAATAATAATAAATGATAATAATAATACATAATAATAATGAATAATAATATTAATAATTAATAATCAATCATAATAATAATAATGAACGTAATGATTAAACTGTTAACATTAACAAATAACAATAACAATAATAAAACAATAATAAATAATAATAATAGATAATAATAATATAATTAAAATAATATAATAATGGATAATATAATATATATATAAATTATTATATATAAATATATTACTCTCTAATTTACATCGTTCTTGTGGATAGCCAATAACTATCAATAATTGACTTATTTAGTACTATAATAATATTAAGACAGCTATTATAGGAATATTTAATATGTGTATAAAATTTAATATTATATTAATATTTATATATTATTTATTATTATATATTTAATATATATATTTTAATTATAATATTATATATATATATATAATATGTATATGTTAATATATATATAATATATATTTTATATTATATATATTATATAATATATTATATATATATAGATATATATAATATATATAATATATGAAAAAAAAGAATTGTTATTTGCATAAATAATTTAAATAATGAATAAGCTACATTAAAATGATTTCAATTAATAGTCGTGGTCAGGATCATTAATGAAGTCTTTCGGCATGGTTATAGGGCGACAGGCTAGCTTTCCCACGCGTCACGCTGTACTTTACTTTTTATGTGCAATTGCATTTAACTTATAATTACTTTGAGCAGCGATATTGATGAAATCTGTTATAGCGCCATACAGAAGCAATAGCTTCTCTGTGGAGAGCTCTAGGAAGGTCGAAGTTTTGGGCCTAGATGGGAAGAGATGCTAGTTTCTCTTTCAGAAAGGGCGGAACACCCTTAACTCTGAGAGTGTTTAACTCGAGACTTGGCATATCACAAATAAACGTTTGTTCGATGTAACCGAGAAATGGCTTTCCTGGAGAGTTGCTTTTATACGGGTTGTGAGTTTTCTCGGGCAAGAAGTAGATGAAGACGCTGGACGAAACTGAACGAGTGTTGAAATTAGCGATAAGCTCTTCTGCTAGGGAAGTTGTTATATGTTGATAGGTTGTTATTATATATAATAATATAATATATATATATATATTATATCTATACATTATTATTATATTACCACATAATATTTTTTTCTCAAACAGTTTTATTTAAAATACCAATATTTAATAAAATATTATTTACATTAGCGGTAGACAAATTATATATATTTATAAATATATAATACTACATATATAGGATAGGCGTATCTTGAAATTTATTAGATCGAATTCAATTTAGTGAAATTTAGATAGTAATATTTAATTAAGGTACTATGTAATGGGTAACATATTATATTTAAGCATGACTTATTTTATACACGACTTATATTCAATAAATTTTCTTTTCTTTTTTCTATTTTAACTTAGGAAAAACGTGAAAGATACGTCTTATTTCCAAAGGAGGTAACCCAAATTTTAATTAAGTTCGAATTATTTTTTTCCTCTTTCATTATTATTTATCTGCCAAAGATAATCTAGGAAAACTTTGAGAAAAGCTTTAAAAACTAAAGTTAATTATTTTTTTAAATATTAATTCAAATACTATTATTAAGAGAATAGTAAATTATATGAAAAGAAAAGTAAAAAATTTAAAATTTATAATTATAGGAAAATAGAAAGAATGTAACCACTGCATTCCTTCTTAGCTTATATAATAAAATATGGGTAGATGACGTCTTTACGTTTCCTTTATGAATTATTACAAGTATTAAATGGCATAAGTAATATTAATATATAATAACATAATGATATTAATATGAAGGATTACGCGAAATGCAGATGATATCTTTTAAAATATTGAATGAAAGAAAAAATAGAGGGGAACTGGACACAAAAATTGTCACTCTAAAAGCTAGTAATATATTTACGGTAGCAACCTCTCTGATGTTACTGGCACAAATCCAAGTATTTCACATTTCCTTTCGTGATAGCAATGGCAAAGGTAAAGGACAATAATTTAAACTTTCTATCATAGTCGAATAAAAAATTGGCATTAGAATTGTAAGTCATCGGAAAACATTTAGAGCAAAGATCAAGAAATTAAAAAGTCAGCTGATTAGCCGATTATACTCAAACTTTTGCCTTGATATTTTTCTTAGTATGAAGCAGTGACGCTGAAAAGGGGGATGAAGACAAAAACTAAAGTTATTATATTAGGTGAATCTTTGAAGGAAACAGAGTGACACAAATCCTTTCAAATTATTGAAAATAAATGAGGAATATATCCTATTATTAGGTCAGCTTACACATTTGCAAAGGCGCAGTCTTATTAGATGTATGGAAAATAGTATCTCCCAGGGCCGCTACAAAAAAGTGTTATATTTTGAATGTTTAAAAAATTTTATTTATAAGAAAAGTATAAGTATATTTTATTGGAAATGCTTTTAAAAAATTTATACCTTTAAATAAATAAAAAATAACCAGAATAATAGACGTTTTATAAATTTCCCACTTTTTTATAAAGCTTTTATAATAATGTTATATTAATATTCGTTTTTAATATTATATTTTTTTATTCTTTTTACCTCATGTAAAGTTTGTTTAACTATACAAATAGCTTTATTATTTTTAATACACACATAATACCCTCAAATATAACCATTACTTTTTTTCCCCTGATTTTCATATTTTTCCCGAACGAGTTTAACTACATAAAAATTATATAAAATAATATTAAGCGGGACTGATAAATATTTTCTAAATAATCAATCTCACAAAAACAAGTTGTAGGTATCACAACATCGCAATAAAATCCTGGCCCATAAGAAAAAAGCCATTATGGGGCAAAAAAAAGGTTTATTTTGTATCCACTATTTTTATCACCACTAAATTATCTGCCTAGGTAATGATGACCGAGAGTATATAATGCGTGTATTGTGTTTTTCGAAAAGAGGTAAACCTTTTAATCTAATCTCTATACACCTATACTTCAAAATAAAATTCCCCCAAAAATAAATCGATCCCCACCTGCTTCCCACCCACATTTGGGGCCAGCAAGTTTTTCCCCGCCAAAGGCCCCCCCCACCTTGCGGCTTTTGGAAAAAGAATAATAAGAAAATATACACACAGGTAAAAACACTTCCCCCAAGGATTTTAATTTTTTTTTTTCCCTGTTTATATTATGGGTGCCTCCTTGTTTTGAAATAAAGGCTCTTAACTTGGGGTAATTGGGGGCCCCCCTTTGCCGGGGAAGGAGGCTGTTCCAATAAATAAATTTTTGGGGGAGAAACACAATAAAAAAACCACTTTTAATACCAAAAATCGACAAATGTAGAGAAACAAACCTTCCAGTTATGCTTATTTTGTCAAATTGCCAACAGACTTTATTATTATCGCCACTTGTATTTTTTTCTTTATCTTCATTTTGTTTCGCCTTCTTTTTTTTCCCATATTTGAACCTGCCCTTTTTTTATCTTAAAATCCAACCGTGAAACCTCAAAAATTTTTTTTCCCCCCCACAAATGAATATTAAAAAAATAAAAAAAATATGTGGAAAAACCATCCACTTTTTTCCTACCCCCGGGAGTTTGTGGCGTAGGAAAAGAGGGCACCAAAAATATAGGAACCAATCGCGTGGGGGCTCAGGAAAATGTAGGAAAAGCCCCCCCAAAAAACTCCTGTGCTTTACATAGGCAATACGGTTAAAATGAGAAATAAAACCGTTTTTTTGGTGAATCTCCCCTCCAAACAAAGGGGGGATTTGGTTTTTTCCTGTCCACATGAAAAATTACAAAGGCCAAAACGCTACCCCCCCAGCCCCCCGTTCCACAAATTTAAGTTTCCTCTTTAAAAAGTAACACCATACCACCTGGGGTTTTGGGGGGGGATGGTTTTTTTTGGACTTTTTTTTCCTCTCATTTTTTTATAAACTGCCTTTGTAAAATTCAACAATAAATAAAAAAAGCCCCCTCCTTTTTTTAAAGGAGACCCACAATTTTGTCTCCCCCTGTCCCCCAATAAATTTCGAAATTAATTTTGCGTTAAAAACTCAATATCATAGAAAACGAAAAGCAAAGTACAAGTTCCCCTTTTTTTAAAAAATTATATAAATACATTTTTTTTTTCTTTCCCACATTATATAATTTATTTTTTACCTTGATAAAATGTAGGAATTGTTATAATGATAACAAAGGGTTTTTTTCCATAATTGGGTTTTCCCCTTGGTTTTTCCGCTAAATTGAGAAAAAAATAAAGTACCAGTAAAAAAACAAAAAAAAAAATTTTTTTTTTTGGGGCGTTTTTTAATGCATATATATCCATACAATATTTGACCTATTTTTTTTTTCGTGGAAAAAGAACAATTTCACTCGTGAGAAAATGGATTAGCAAAAAAAAATGGCAAAAGGCCCCCCCCAAAGATACAAAAAAGAAAAATAACTTTCCCTTATTTTTCCTGCCATTGCCATTTTTTTTTTTTTCTTTCCACCCGTATATAAATTACTCATTTTGAAAGTTTTTTTCCAACCTTTTTTGGAGAGTTATCCGAAGTTTTTAAAATTGAGACCATGATGCCTTTGGGCGCGCGCCCCCTGGGGTTTTTTTTTTTTTGTTTTTATCGACAAAAAACACGCCAAAATCAACAAAAATTGAAACTTTCCATGCGTAAATAATTCCATTCATTCCTATATAATATTCCCCCCCAAATTCCCCTTTTTTTTTTTTTAAAAGAGAAATTCTTTGATTAATAACAGCCGTTCAAAACAACCTTTTCTCCAATATATAAGAAGAAATCATTTTTTTTATCTGCTTTTTTTGCACTTTACAACTAATAATCCCAAATCCAAAAAAATTACTATTTTTTTTGGAGAAAACTAAAATCCCAGCCTCCCCAGCCCCCCCAACCTCCCTTTTGGGCGAAAAAAAAAAATTATTTTCCCCTCCCTTTTCACACCAAAAAAATGAGGCTGATATTCACAATGGGTTAAAGAGTGTCTTTTCTCTTTCTAGGATCGGGATTTTCAATCATTTTAACATAATATCACACTTTGGGGAGATATTCCACCCATCTCTCAATCCCCCCACGGTTACATCCCCACAAAACAAAAACTGTTACTCTAATTCCTCCTACCCAGATTTATAAGGGGATAGAATGGTGGATTGATATACTATAAAACTAGAAAATTGGTTTTTTTTATTTTAAAGTTTAAACCAACATTTTTTTTAAGCAGTATTGTTATTGATTTTTTTAATAGTCATGTCAATCTTCATCCTTAAAAAGACAATATCAATTAATATATATATGTTTCAAGTATATAAGAAAATAGATTATATGATAAAAATCGGATGCGCATTACTAGGTTTCCCCCCAAAAAAAAAAAACAGACTCTTTCGTAGTAAAATTGCATGAACAACCCCGAGAGGCGCCCCCCACCCCCGTAAAAATAATGTTTTGCACTATTTTTTACACAAATCAAAAACTTGTCTTTGTTGAGTTCTGATTTATAATATATATATTATTATATACTTTTTTTGCACTTTATAAAAACATAAAATAATTTTGTAAATGGATTTCCCCAACTTTTATATTTTATACAAACATCAAGGCCCCCGCACAAATTTTTGTCAAATAGACCCCTTGTTAACCTCCACTAATCAATAATTCACCCGCCCAAACAACCGTTATAGGCTTCCCCCCGCGCGAACATATATATCAAATTATCTCCATATTTTTTTTTTCCCCCAAAAAATACTTATCGCAAAAAAGACCCCATTTTTGCCCCCCCTAAATGGTCCCCCCACCCAAAGGAGGTTTATGGGAAAAAATTGTTTTTTTGTATTTTTTTGATTGATCATTCAGTTTTTATACTCCCCCCACTCCCCCCCACTCCCCCCCCCCCTCTCTTCCACCCCATATTTGGAAAACACTTACCTTTATCTTATTATGGTATTTTGTTATTTCAGAAAAACACCTTTATTTCTTTGAGGAGAAAACGGTATTTCCCAGGGAGGATTTTTATTTGGTCGTGGTTTTATATCTTTCATCTACTGGTAGAGAACGAAAAGTATAACTTGATTCTCAAAATATTACCATTATCATACACATAACTAAAACTCTGATGAACAACATATGTATATCGATATTTAGCCCCCAGAGGTAATGAATAAATAAAACTGTATAAATATTAGTATTTTTAATAAAATGTTATTCACCTACACCTGTCCCCGAAACCCGAAAAACCCTTATGTAGGTTGTACGCAACACCGCCTTTTTATAAAATATCCCCTAATTTACTATAAATTATATCTTTTATTTTCCTATTCAACCCTTTACTTTTTACTCCTTATTCAGTATCTCTTTTTTAATCGGAATTTTTAATCACAGGTAATGCAATATTTTAACAAGTTAAATATAAAAGAAATTTTTTCTCAATGATTTTTTTTTTAACATCCCCAATCAATTAATTGGTAAAAATACTCTTTTTTTTTAAGACCTCCAAGCAAAGATTTTCTCCTTCTCTCCTTCAAGTAAAGCTTTTTTTTATTTAAAGAAAAAAAAAAGCCTCTTCAGTGAATAAACTTTTTTATCCCCCCTTATCCAAAAATTATTAAATATTATTTTAATTTGGAAAAATTAGTTTATGATAGTTTAATTATAGGGCGTTTTTTTTTATTTGGCCATATAGGTTGCGATTTTAATCCAAACTATTTTAAAATCACTTAATTTCTTTCCATATACTTTTTTAAATAATGAATCTTGTCTAGGAACCCCTCTCGCGCGCCTCCCCCACCCCCCCTTTTTTATTTTTTCCTTATATATTTATATTGGAGTTGTGAATAGTTTTCCTTCTTTTTTTCCCCCTTTTGAGAAAAAAAAAAAAAATTTCCCAAAAAATTTTTTAAAAGTTGGGGAATTATCCTAGGTTTTTAAAATTGTTTTCATAAAATGGTTTTTCCCCTTGTTTTTTTTCCCCCTTAAATTCTGGGTTAAAAAAAAAGGCGAGAGGTTCGCTAGTTTTTCTCCTTGGGTCCCTTTGACCTCCCGTTGGGTAAAAAATCTTCTTAAATTTATACGGGTTCTCCTTCTCTACCCTCTTTCACCAGAAGTTTCAAACAAATAAGTATAGGAATCTATTTTCAATAGATAATTAAATATAACTATTTATTCAGATTTTGGATTTGCTTCCCCTCACAACCTCGATTCACCTTTCTTTTTGTTATTTTCTTTTTATAAATTTGACTTGTATGAAACCAAAGCCAAAAAAAAAAATATCGAGACTCCTCTTATATATATATAAGGTGATCATCAATCGCACCCCCAAAAATTTTTCGAATTTGGAAAAAGTTTTTTGATACTTTTAACAAAATTTGCACATAAAAAAGAAATAATTTTTCCCCCTGATATTTTTTCCCCCTATCCCCCTTGGGGGCCCAAAAGGATGAAAAAAAAACACTTTAACATTGGGGGAAAAAAAAAAAAACCCGATTTTTAAAAACCAATAAAGTGGAGGAGGTTCCCCCGATTTATCGCAAAAAAAAAAGTTATTCCCCACCCACCACCCGAACTAAAATGAACCCCCCTATATTTTCTAAATACACAAAATCTCTAAAAAGTGTAGTAGACCCTGTATTGGGGGTTACAAACTTCCAATCAAGGATTACCCTCCACTTTTTATTTTTTTCTACAAGCACCCAATATCCCGAAAACAATTAAAAAAATTGGTTTAAAATAAACAGGAAAAGGAGGTAGGTCGGGTTTTATATATAAAGTCTGCCCCTCCTCTATCTAACTCCCATTTGGGGGCCCCCCCTATTTTTTTTTTTTTGTTTTTTCTTTATTTATTTTCGAAACAATTTTTGGTACAATACTTCCCTTACCTTGCCTTGAAACCTTGCTTTTAATTTTTTTTTCCCTTTTTTTTCCGATGCCCCTTTTGTAATAAGGCTTTTTTCTTACTTCCCCAAAATCTTTTTTTGGGAAAACAAAAAAGATTAAGGTTCTTCTTTAACAAAAACAACTGAAAAGTAAATAAAAATCAATTGAAAAAGAAAAAAAATATAATATATATGTCACAAAATATTATTGTTAAATATTAAGCTAACTTACACAACATATATATATTATAGGAAATTAAACAATGAATTTATGCTTCTATATCATGTAGATTCACTTTATAATTAAAATAAAATAAGTAGTTTAAATTTAATATATATATTTGGATTGTTTATCAAGTAAATCAAATATTAAAAATTTATATTTAAATAGCTTATAATAAGGTTTCTAACAATTATAATAATTAATAATTATAAATAATTTTATAAAATTGAAAATTATATAAAGTAATATTAAATATTTTTTATAAATAATAATCAATAATATATTATAATGAGAGAATAAATGAGGTTTTACTACTATGATTTAATAATATATTATATTGTAATCTTTTAATGTCAATAAAGCTAATAAATTATATAATTTCCAATGAACAAATAGGTTAGGAAAAGTTGAGAAAAATTTAAAAGTATAATTAATATTTAATTGTAAAATATTTAAAATAATAGTAATTTATTTTTATGTATTATATAATATTAAAAAACTTAATAAACAGAAAAATATATGATAAGAAATAATTTGAATAAAAAAACCTAAAAAAACACATAGTTTTCATGATAACATAATATTAAATATATTAAATTTTTAATTTTTTTTTAATTTCATAGAAAAATTAAATGAAAATATTTCATTGTTCAAATACTTATAATTTTTAAAAAACTCCATTATTTATATATATTATTTTATTTGCTAAAATAGTCCAATTTTTTTTTAAATACCAGTTTAGAAATTGAAATTATTTACTATTTTAATTCAAATAAAAAATACAATATTATATTTGAGTTTATTTTTATTTTCATATAGCTCATTATCCTCGAGGGTGGGTAAAAAATTATTATTTTTAAAAACAATATCGTCAATTTGTAAAAATTAAATAAACGATATATTTGTAATGTCTTGGAACTAACGTAATTGTTATATTATATATAGTATAATTATACCCTAAATCTAGGCTTTATTTTTTCTTTAATACAAAAAGTAAATAATAAATAAAACAAAAATAAACTAAAAACAATTTTATATTTTTTTTAAAAAAGTTGGCAAATTCCGAATAAATTTTCACAGTAAAAAATCACTTCCTACTACTCATGTATTTTGTTTTGGGGTTTTGGAGGTTATTGGGAAAGGGGTTTCACAAATTATAAATTTGGGGGGTATACCAGATACCAACTGAATATATGAAAAAATTTATTATTTATTTTTAATAGTTTTATTTTTTTATTTTTTTTAATAAAAAAATCAAAAAATCCCCTAAAAGTAGGAATAAAAAAAATATATTAAAATAGTAATCATTAAATAATGAAAAAAAATCTGGTCATAAAATTTTTTTCCTCACAAAATAAAAAACTCTATATTAAAATTAACTTTTTCACTTAAAAAATAGTTTTTATTAGTTATTTAAATTAGAAGGAAAGTTAATTAAAACTTATGTATTTAGTTTTTATTTTTTTTATAAGAATCCTTCAGAATTGAAAATGCTATTTTTTTATGTAAGGTACCCCCCTTAACCACCCCATAAAAAAAAGAATAAAAATAATGTAAAATTCACGCCCTAAAAGTAAAATAAAATAAAAATTTATTTTATTGACCCAATAACTTAATAATATAATTAAAAAATTAATTTTATAGTATTATTATCGTCATATAATATTAATATGATTAATATTATAAATATTATATTAAATAATTAAAAATATAATTTTTTTTATATTAACTTAAAAACTTAATTGAGTAGATTTGATGGTAAACTATATTTAATTAGATACATTATATAGATTTATTAATATGATGAATTTATATCCTTATTAAATATATAATTACTTCTTTTATTAAAAAAATAATAAACTATATGAATATAAATTAATACTAAAATAAAAAATAAAAAATTAAACTAAACACAAAAATTTATTAATACCAAAGTATAAATAGCTAAAATAAAATTATTCTGTCTATCTTACAAAATAAAAAGTTAATAATAATTAAAAATAATAAAATATATTTAATTATATTTAAATATAATCAATAATTAAATAATATAAAGTAAATAGAATATTAAAATAAACTATTATATTAAATTAATATTAATAACTTATATAAAATAATAAAACTATTATATAAAATAAATACTAAAGTATTATTTATATAAAAGGGGAGTAATATAATATATTAATTAAACTAATTAAATCGTCTAATATACTCAAATTTAAAAGTCTTAACATAAAATAAACATAGAAAAAAAAATAAAAAATAATATAACGAATAATTATAAATAAAATATAATTTACTAAATCGATAAAAATATTTTAAGATAAATGTTGGATAAAAATATTTCTTCCCTTCCTTGAAAAAGAACCTCATAGGGGGGAAAAAAAAGTAAATTTTAATTTTTGGGGAATAGGAGAACTTCAGAATTTGAAAATTGGAAAAAAAAGTAGGAGAAGAAAAAGAAAGAAAATAAAAAATGAAAACCCCACCCAATCCCATAAAACTTCCCCCAAAACAAAGAAAAAGGCCAAGCCCCCTCTCTATAGAGAGGAAAGACCCACCAAAAAACTTTTTCGCAAAAACTTGCGTAACCTTCGAAACCACCAAGATTTAGTGTTCCTCTTATTAAGTTCCAGTTTTTGTTTTATTATTTTATTTAGTGAAACAGAATTACATTCGTTGCCGGGCAGATCACCCCAAAAAAAAAAAAAAAAAAAAAATCCCTTTTAACTCCCACTAAAGAAAGAACAAGTCTTTCTTTTTTGCATTCCACCCAAACGCGGGGTTTTAGAAACATGGCTAAGGAATGTCAAAGGAAGACTGGAGTCGGATGGCCTGAGTGCAGCCCGGACAAAGCAACACCCTCAAAAAACAGATGGGGCGGCTTTCCGCGCGCCCCGCCCACCCCCGCCCCTCCACGTCAAATTCTCCCATTTAAAGGGGTTTTTTTTGTTTTCGCCAAATCGGCGCTCCCCCCTACCCCTTTTTTATTTTGGCCACTAAGGTAGGAGGGCCCCAAAATAAAAAAACCCAATTAAAAAAACAACAAAAACAAACACAAAAAACCCCCCCCGCCAATTCAAAAACTCCCAATTCAATAATTATACAAGAAACCCTTTTCCTTCCCCCTAAATTCCCTTGCCTCACAAACACACGAAAAAGACTCTAAAAACATTTTTCTTCTTTATCTCCCTCCACCCAGGTACAAGAAATTGGGCACCCCACCCCCCCCTTTTAAACACGATTTCACAATTGTAATTCCAACTTAATTTTTTTCTTTCCCCCCCATAATCCCCTTCCTAAAGACCCACCACGCGAAATCCACCCCTATTTGAGCGTAATACCAATAATCCAAAAAACTCCAAACTACCATTTCTGTATCGAAAACTCCCTTGGCCCCCCTTATTTAACAAAAAAAACCCCAAAAGTGTGTTAATCCATCTCATTTGCAATTAATCTGAACAAAAAATGAGAAAACCAAAAAAAACCATTGTAAAATTGCACACAATTTAAACTTGTTTAATTTTTTTTTTTCATTTTTTACCCCCCCCTCTCCTTCTTCACCCCTTTTCCTTCCAAACACTAAACGAGAAATAACGACAAAAAATTTTTCGCTAAAAAATAGACAGACCTATGTTTCCCCACACTGTCCCTCCCAAATTTTTTTTAAATCAAATCTTCTTCCACATAAACCTAAATAAACCAACACCCCCCCTAAAAGAGAAGTGGTTTTACCCATATTGGTGTGTCCCAATTCCGTAAAACAGGCGAGAAACCCCCGAAAACAAACCAATTGGCGCTTACCTTTTAAAGATCTAATACCCTCTTCCTCTTTTAATTCCCCCCAGACCAATAGCTCCCCCCTCATACAACTTACTAATAAAAAAACTCGAATTGTTTTTGAAGCAAAAATCAGTAAAACAAATTCAACAACTCTTTACCAAAATGGGAAAAAGAAAAAAAAAAAAAACCCTAAGGCCACGTATACGTTCAAAAAGACTCACAAAAAGTCATAGCACGCGCCCCCCCCCTTAAAACATCGCGAACACCCAATATTATTTATTTTAACCTTTGCCCTAAACCCAGCCCCCCACACTTTCCCCCCGTTTACGCCCAGTTTTGTTTTTCCACCCAACAACTTTGGTTATCCCTAACTAACAGCTCCCCTTTACCTGCATCCAAATCTCCCAGTTTTTCCCCCCCCCCCTTATCTTTTTTCAAAATTCAAATGTTATGTCTATCTGTGTATATTGATAAATCAATATTGCTGCTCAGAGGCAATTTTTTTTTAAAAACCTTCCAGATTTTTTTTCTTGTTTTTTTTTTTAAGCTGCCTTTGTTCCAGATCTAAATGAGTAACCTTCCCCCCAACCAACTTCACACTTGAGGCGAACAACCGCAAAAAGTCGCTTCACAGAATCCAACCTCTATGAATCTTTTAATTACCCGTTTTATTAACTTTTCTTCTCAAAACCCCTTCCCCCTTTTTTGCCCAAACACCCTGCCCGCCAAAAACCTCTTCAGTTTGTGTTGAAAATCCTAAACTGCACACAAATACAACCCCAGCAAACACAATGTAAACACACACAAACACCGAAAAAAAAATCCATCTCCCCATTACAAAACTAAATAAGTTTAAAGGCCAACCCCCCCACTCCCCTTCGCTTTTCCCCCCCCCCATTCCTCCCAACCAAAACTTTTTCCCCTTTACAACAGAACCAACTTCTAGCCCCGCCAATACGCGAAACAACCAACCCCAACCTCCCAACCTAACTTCCCGTTTTTATCAGCAAACTTCTAAACTACCCCAAATTTCAAAACTTAAACAAAAATTCTTGGAAAAAAAAAAAATTTTAACCCAATTTGGAGAAAACCCAATAAACACGCAAAACGTCCCCCTGGAACAATTGCCCCCCCCCGCCTCTAAAACACAACTCTCCGCTTAATTTAATTATAAATTATTAATATAATTATTACAAAAACATTATAATATTTATGTAATAATTATTGTTAATATCTCAATTAATTTTTATTTAAAACCTAATAATAATAATAATAATATTATAGGAATTAGGAATACGAAGAATGAAATAATGAAAAATAAAAATTTCAAGTTTATAAATATTCATATATTCATATTTAAAGGATATATAATATAAAAGTATTAAAACGATCTTATTGATATATTTTATTTTTTTTTACCAGAGCTAAATTCAAGTATTTCATAATATATATATAATAAAACTAATAGATAGTAATTTTATATATAGTATATAATAATTTTATTAACCTTATATATATATTATATTTATATTATGTTAAATTTAGCATTTGATTTAAAAGATATTTTCATTACTATTTAAAATAATTTAATATTAGTTTAAAAATTATATTTACAAATTATGCTTATTAATAAATAAATTTTATAATAAATAATATAACTTAAAAAAAAAACAAAAAAAAAAAATTTGTTTTTTAAAAAAAGGTCCCTTTTTTTCCCTTTTCATGCCCTTTTTTTGTTCCCCCCCCAAACACATAACCCCACCCCCCCCCCCTGTTGTTGTAAAAAAAATTTAAATTTTGAAAGAAACCCAAAAAACCCTTCCCCTCCAAAGTTTTGGGGGAAAAAAACCCTTTGGAAATCTATTATGGGAAATCAATAAATTTCATAAAAAACCCCTAACAAGAAAAAAATAATGGTTAAATTTAACTAAAATAAAATTAAAAAAAAAAGTTTAAATATCCATACCCAGTCCCCCCCATTCCCCAATTTTTCCCCCCAAAAAAGATTAAAAGGCTTTTGGAAACAAAAAAAAAAAGAAAAAATTTTTTTTTCCACTTTTTGGGGGTTTTAAAAAAACCCAAATAAAGGGGGGGGTCCCAAAAAATTTTTTTCTCCACTCATAAAATTTCCATTTTTCCTTTTGGAATAATAAAATGAAAATGGTTTTTTTTTAATCAACTTTTTTTATATTTCAAATTTTTAAAAAATAAAAACTAAAAAGAAAACGGCTTGAAAAAAAAATAAATAAAAGGTTTTAAAAAAAGTAATAATAACCAAATTTTTTTTTTTTCCAAAATTGGAAAAAAACCGGTTTTTTGGGTTTTTTTTGGTTTTTCCCCAAATTAACCCCTCAAATTGAAAGTTTTCCCCCAAATATTTAATAAATTTAGGCCCCTAAAAAAATTATTTTTAGTTATGGCCAAAAAAAATGAAAAAGGGAAATAAGTATAAAAAAATCCACTTTATTTTTTTTGTTTTTGTTACCGTTTTAAAATTCTTTTTTTTTCCATTTTTTGGGCAAAAAAAAAAAAAAAAAAAAAAAAAAAAAACCTCCCCTAAAACTCCTCCAAAATTTCTTTTAAATAACAAAAAAAACACCAATAAAAATTTAAAAATCAATTTCAATAGAAAAGTTGAAACACAAAATTAAAATTTTTTTTCCCAAATTTTTTTTTTTTTTTTAAACAAAAATCAATTTTTAAAAAAAAAATTTTTGGGAATTTTTGGGGAGTCCAAGGAATATCATGTTTCAAATAAATGCCGCCAAAAAAAAAAATAAATTGCTTGGGAGGTCACAAAATCAAAAATCATGTAAAAATTTTAAATGAAAAAAAAATAATTAATTGAAAATTAAAAAAAAATTGTATGTTTAGAAAGAATTAAATATTAAGGATTCTAAAAACCCATAAAAGGCCAAAAAAGAAAAAAATAAAAAACCCATGCAAGAAAAAAAGTTTTTTTTTGATACGCGTATGCAGAAAAAAAAAAAGAAATAACATAATAAAAAAAATATTTAATTTTTTTTTTAGAAAATGAAATAAAACTTCGAAACAGAAAATTAAATAAAGACCATTTAAAAGAAAAAAAAAAGCCCCGTTAAAAATGGGGCCTATTTGGAGGACTCACAAAATCACTTAAGTCTTCTCTCATTTCCTAAAGGCGGATAAAATTAAATGCCCCCCCCCAATTTTTGGCCAAAAGGTTGCCCCGCTTTCAAAGTTTTCCCTGGGAATAGGTTGGCCACAAGAAGGGTTTTTTGGTTTTTTTTTTTTTGGTGAGTTTGGGGGACTCCCCACTTGGGCAAAAAAATTTCCCCCCCTTTTCCTGAAAAATGGTTTTTTTTTTTTTCCAGGGGTTCTTTTGAAAAGTTTAATGAAACCTCCCGGGCCTTTTTTTGCCCCCAAACAAGTTTAAAAAAGAAGAAAAAATGAATTGGAAGTTTAAAAAATTAAAATTTATAAGCCAAAATGATGGTTTTTGTAGGCCTACTTAAAATACAAAAGTTGTTTTTATTTTTTTTGGGAAAAAAACTCTCGGCGCCCCCCCAAAGTTTTTTTTTTGCCCAAAAAGAGGGTAATTTTTTTTTTTTTTAGTTAAAAATTTTTTTAGCCCCTGAAATTTGTGGCTTTTTTAAGCCAAACCCCGCCCCCAGGTCCCAAAAGAAAAATTCCCATCCTCTCTAAAAAACCCTTCCCCACCCAAAACCTTTTTTTGTAAAACCCCTTCCCTTTTCCTCCCGTCCTTTCCCAAATGAAAAAAGACCCAAGGTTAAAATCTTGAAACTAGCCTGAAAGCGGACCCAGGGGCCCCCCCCCCCCCAATACCGCAACTTCTGGCCCCTGTTTCCCCCCCCCCAAATTCTTCTCAGCCCTTACATCATTATTATTTCCCTAAGGTGGGGGAAAGTTTGCAAAAAAAAAATGGGAACCTTTTGCTCCCCCAAGTTTTTTTTTGGGGTATCCCCAAGCCCCCACCCCCTTTTTTGTTGACCCTTGGGAAAAAAACAAATATTGGGGGGGAAAACTTTGATTAGCTTTAAATTTGGAAAAAAGAAAAAAGGAAAAAAATGCCCAAAATCAAAAATTTCCCCATAAAAAAAAAAAAAATTAAAATCAATTACGGTATTTATATTTGGAATCCATTATATAGCTATATGTTAATTGGATATTTTTTTAAATGTATGTTGCATATAATTTTAAATAGAATTTCAGGGTGTTCTGTGATTAAACTTACTGCAGTAATTTACATTCTAAAGTTTCAAACTTTAATTTTTCATGGCAGCGAACCTATAATGATCACACAATGTAAAGAAACATTGATGACCTTGGCCAAAGCTTTTTTTTTTATTTTTGAATGTCTCAGCTCAAATATCAGTATTAAATATTCAAATGTCAGTATTAAATACTTTATTAATTAATATATTTTTGTACAAACTATTATATAGCTACCTGTTATTTTAGCAATTTCTGATCAGTAATTAGTTTTAAATTAAGTAGGGTCTTTTCTGTTTAACACGTTGACTGCCATGTCAACAATAATTGTTGACAGTGATTTCCAAAATGTGCCACGTCAACAATAATTGTTGACTGTTTTTTTTCATTGGTAGGCCATGTCTTCAATATTTTGCGACGTTCTATCTAATATTACATGCTGTTGAACATCGTTGGCACACGGTGAACATTTTTGCTTAAGGTCCTTGGCCCTCCAGATTTTTTTTTTTTTTTTTTTTTTTTTTTTTTTTTTTTTAATGCAAATATGAGGTTAAAATTGGAATGAAAACTTCTAAATCAGTGATCATTCTTTACTGAAATTGATAAAAAAAAATATATACATGTTATTTGAAGATAAATAATGAAAAAATACAAAATACGGAATCATTCAATAACAACTTGGTAGAACCAAGTAGGAGTTTTCTTTGGACAATAATCTAGCATGCCCTGGTAACGTCACAGCTTCGAGCACTTCTAGCATGGCATAGGCCTATCCTACATCATAGAATATACCCCGAGTCAGGTGTCTAACTTCAGGAATCCTCTTCAAACTGGCCACCGTGGTTGGTGAAGGTGCTGCCTGCCTACCCCTGAGGTTTCACACCACTACGTCCAAGGAGGGGAGGGGGTCTGAGCCCCCAAAACCTGGAAAAGGACTTAGAAGGTTGAAATTTGGTGAGTAGAGAGAAGAGAATGACTGAAATAGAGTAATGAGTTTACAGTAAGTGCCCGAGCAAATGAGCCGGAGTTGGAGCTGAGGACGGAGCCAGACTGGAATTTTGGCTCCAGTCACATATTGAGCCAACTGAGGTGTGTTTATATATGTTTCATAGGACACAGATTCCGAATTTGGGGGCTTCAATAACCCCAAATGAGTTTGAGGTCCCCCCTTGATGGGGGTCCCAGCTGAAAAAAGAAGAAAAGCACAGAGTGAAGGGCAGAGAAAAAGTAGGAAGGAAAAAAGAAGGAGGAGGAGAAGTCTCATATGACGGAGCAAATGAGTCGGAGCCGGTGCTGGAGCAGGAGTTAGAAAAAAAGCAGAGTGCTTTGCCGAGAAAGATGAAGAAAGAAAAATTAAATCTCTTGTGTCTGAGCAAAGGAGTCATTGGATGTGTCGGTACAGGCACCGGAGTGGGGCCAGTGTGGTGAAGGTGCGGTGCCGGTGCAGTGCCGAATTAGTATACATGTAGTTAGCACCATAATATTGATATACATTTTGTTTTCAGTGATGTAGACAATGAATAACATAAAATATATGATGGCAACAAATATTGTTGACATGGCACACAAATATACTAAAAATTAAAAATTAACAAACAACATAAAAGTAATTTATTCTAAACACCTAGAACCTATTTTTATTACCAAACATGTTCCCTTTTGTTATTTTCATTTGTTAAATTAAAAAAGATGAATTTTCTATGTGAAGAACATCATGTAAAAAACATTGTCAATATATATTGTTGACATGGCACCCTGAAGGTACTCAAAAAAAAAAAAGAAAAAAAAGAAAGATTTCCTCAAAAACTATTACGATTTGAACACTAAAATTAACACCAAACCTATTATTTTACTTCATATAATGTATTTATCAAATAAATTTTTTTTGGCCTGTGGGTGACTTTTACTGATTTAGGCTTGGCAGTCAACGTGTTAAAGGAGATGGTGAACTTTTGTTAAAAATTAACAATTTTTCCAATAGTTTTTTGGAAATAATGTAAACAGTTATTCACAATGTTAAATAAGTGGCCAAGGTTAATGTAAATAAATAAAAAAAAAAAAAATAGTAATTCCACAAAAGTCAATTCCTTAAAAAAGGATTAAAATCATTTTAGACTCACTTTTAACAATTATGACTTCTGAGCTTTTCTCACTTTTCAGTCAATAGAAAACATTCAGTATGACAATCTTTTTTGTTACTGCATGTTCATGTTGTAAAATTTCTACAACCTATAACCTATTAGGCCTTTCACATTTTATTAAAAGTGAATATGACATGGCAATTTTTTTCATAAAAAATACAAAATTATTCAATTAAAATACATTTATTTTAATTACATAAGTTAGCATAGCTGTACCAGTTAGTTTGATATAGCCTATATAGGTTAGCAGTGTTTTGAACCCTGTTTTTAACATTGGTTAGGTTTGGTTGAGTTATTTTAGGTATGGTTAGTTAAAGAATAGCTCCTCCAGTTTGCAATATATATATATATGTAGCGCGAGTAGATGAGTTCATTAATCAATTAACATAGAATTAAATCCCTCACCTCCTCGGGTACACTAATTAATAAGATGGATTGGGAAAGTAGATTTTTGTTATTTTTATAAACATTCTTTTTTATATTGTTGTTTTCACACATAATAATAGATAATTTTTATTTTGTATAATAAATAAGGAGTGGGCCCCAGACCCTTTAAATATATTTTCGTGAATACTTAAATCCCCATATTATTATACAATTATTTATGTAACAGTTTGCATGTGGGCATGAATACTAATGCCATGTTCATTTACTAGATCGTCTTTCACCGTTTCTTTCTAATTTTATCTTATTATGTTCCGACTGGTGAATCAACTTAGCGTATCAAAATGACACTTACCAGAGATCTTATTTATAAGAACATAATTATAGTATTAAACACCTTTAAATTTTATTACAAAAATAAGGTATTTTGTGTGCCCAGGCGATGCCCGGGACACATCTTATGGCATTGATCTCGGGCTGCCCCTAACTAACCATCGTTCCCTCGTTTCGGCGTTATAGCGCCTGCCAGGAAAAGACTCTTATTGGATGACTTACAAATTTAATAATATTAACAATAAAGAATAAAAAACAGGTTATGTGTGATGTTATAAGATGTAAGTAAATTTACCGTTACATAATAATAGCTTTACAATTACAATACAGTTATAATGGCATTGTTTTATCTCGTACTAGGCTACTAGCCTTAGTGACATATGGTGCATCCCAGTGTTAAGAAGAACACTCAGCCTTTAAATTCTAAAAATACATTTTTTTTTTTTTTTTTAACAAATTTTAAATTCGCCAGAAACATTCTGTTAGAATTTATTTCATTTTTGGAGACCAATTTTTTGGTACTATACAGCCTGTGCCTTAAGCCTACCCACTCTCGATGACGTCAGAGTTCTTTAGGAGTTCATAGCTCCTTTGCTGTGCTATTGTGATGATAAATTTTAAAGTACTTTCGTTTGAATGAAGAAAATATAACAACTTGGCACCATAAAACATTATAAAAATAATATTTAATCAGACAGATCTTACTATTGACACATAAAATAAATTCGTAGATTAGCTAAATTTAATAATTTTTATTAGATTTTTTTCATCAAGAGCGAACGAAACATTCTAATCTACGATCTAAAATCAATAAATAACATTCAGATATATTTTTAAAAATGGAGATCTCCAGGCATGCATTTAAAACCCCTAGACGCAAGCGTCTGCATCATATTAGATATTCTAAAATATTAAATTTTAATATACCTAAAAATACCCAGTTACAAATTTTCTTCCTCTAAGAAGGAATTTTTATTATATGAATAATAACGGATCTCCTAAAAGCAATGTAACTTTACCAATAGACTCAAGGTCATTAACAAATTTTATTATGCTAGAAAATAATTACAACTTTCCTTCCAAAAAAAAGGACCTTTTTTTTTCTAACGGACACTCCTAAAAAGGCCGTTTTACAAACATTTCCTTAAGTTCTACATTTTGCGAATTTTAAAATATAAATTTTATTATTCCTAAAAATACCAAGTTACAAATTTCTTCCCTGAAAAAAGAAAATTTTTATTATCAAGTTTCACAAATGATCATAAGACAACAAAGAAGTTTATCTTGATTTTCCATATGTTATAACATCCTTCTGCGTCGATGTATGATATATTTAATTACTTTAATGAAAACAAATAATTATTAAGATTAATTTGCAGCTTTTACGAAACACTAGTTTTCGTTAAAAAAAACACAAACCATATGGGAGCATAGAAGTTCAGTACGAATCGTCCCAAGAGCAGTGGCGGTCTTTAGCAGCCATTCAATTTTTCTTTTGGGGTATTTTGTTTGTTTCAGACTAGAGGCGAATTTAACTTTTGGGTTATTTCGTACCCTTCCCAAGTTTCTTTATATAGGCCTCGTCTTCATCACAGAGCGACTTTATTTTTATTTTTTTCGATGTTGTTATTGTTTTTTTTTTTTTTTTTTTTTTTTTTTTTTTTTTTTTTTTTTTTTTTTTTTTTTTTTTTTTTTTTTTTTTTTTTTTTTTTTTTTTTTATTTTTCTTCCCCCCATTTTCTTCCTCTTTGTTGTAGTCATTCTTTGGTCGTTGACGTTTTTTTTTTTTTTTTTTTTTTTTTTTTTTTTTTTTTGAAAACGGCATTCTTGCGACTTTGGCAGCTTTTTATTTTGTTTAGCTGGTCTTCACGCTCACTACCGTTTTTATTATTATCAATATTGACTCTCAAGACTTTGTTTTAATAACTTCACTTGGGTAGTCATTATTATTATTATTATTATTATTATTGTTATCTGGCCCTCTTTTATCAAAAGGTTGTAATGACTGATGTCGTTCTGGGGTTTACCAAAACTATGTAGCGCGAGTAGATGAGTTCATTAATTAATTAAACATAGAATTATATCACTCACCCTTCTCGGGTACACTAATTAATAAGATGGAAGGTGTGTATTAAATAGATTTTGATGTTATTCTTTTATTAACATTCTTTTTATATTGTTGTTTTCACACATAATAATAGTAATTTTTATTTTGTTATTATATAAATAAGGAGTGGGCCCCAGAACCCCTTAAATATATTTTCGTGAAATACTAAATTCCCCGATGATTATATACATTTATTTGTGGAACATTTGCCATATGTGGCGGCATATGTAAGATGAATGCCTGTTCATTACGTAATCTCTTTCACCCGGTTCTTTCTTAATTTATCTTATTATTTCACTGGTGAATCAACGTTAGGCGTATCAAAATGACACTAAGAACAAAGATCTTATTTAAGAACGATTAATTATAGTATAACACCTTTAATTTTATTACAAAAAATAAGGTATTTTGTGTGCCCAGGCGATGCCCGGGACACATCTTATGGCATTGATCTCGGCTGCCTAACTAACGTCTTCCCTCGTTTCGACGTCATATATCGCCGGCCAGGGAAAAGACTCTTATTGGTTGACTTAAGATTTTAAATAATATTAACAAAAAGAATAAAAACAGTTATGTGTGATGTTATAAGATGTAAGTAAATTTTACCGTACATAATAATAGCTTTACAATTACAATACAGATTATAATAGCATTATTTTATTTCGTACTAGGCTACTAGCCTTAGTACATATGGTGCATCCCAGGTTAAGGAAGAACACTCAGCCTTTAATTCTAAAAAAATACATTTTTTTTTTTTTAACAAATTTTAAAGTATATATATATTATACTAATTGTAGTTACCAGTTTGATATAAAAAAAAGGTTGATTGTAAAGTCTAGAAATCCCATGTAGATAACTGATATCTCTTTGCAGATATAACTATGAGGCTAAATGGGAACACAAAAAATTCTCCTAATACTGCAAAATTACCTTACAGATTTAGGACAATATTCACTGGCAGTGATGTTAGTCTCAGGGTTGCAAATAGAGTTGTTAAAAAACGTGTTAATTTTTTAAAATCGTTTTTTTTAACATCGTTTTTTTTTTTTTTTTTTTGTTTTTTATTTTTTTTTTTTTTTTTTTTTTTTTTTTTTTTTTTTTTTTTTTTTTTAATTTTTTTTTTTTTATTTTTACCATTCTACTAAATATTTATTATTTACCTATTTATTATAGGAAACAGGTGTTAGGAATAATAATTAATAGAATGTAAAAGAAAAAGATCAAGTAAATAAATGGTCGCATATCTCATAAAATTTTTTGTACCAATTTTAGCAAAACAAACACCTGTCCATTCTCTATTTATTGTTAAGGAAAATCATACATACAAAGGTAAAAGAGCACTCTGTATATTGTGCTTCACTGAGGTGGCCAATAATGTTTCTTTTTTTTTTTCACATACCAATAAGAAAAAAAAAATGCAGTGATGACAAAAAATGAAATACTTGGAAATCAGAAAGAGAGTAAGAGAATACAGCAAAATAAAGAAGAAGCAAAGTAAAGAAATGAAAATGCTAACAAAGCAGAAAAAAAGCACCGCTGAAATAAAGCTTCAGTTGACACTGTTCCTATCACTGATAAAATCTGATTGGTTGAAATTCTCAATGTGGAAGACAATAAAGGTCAAATATATGTATATATAATTATATATATATATATATTATAATATATATATATATATAAAATAATAATTATATATATATGATATTATATATATATAATATATATATATATATATACTAACTAATATTATTATATATATAATATATATATATATATATATATATAAGTTAATATATATAATATATATATATATATAATATATATATATATATATATATGCTATATATAGCAACACAAAACGTATATATATATTATATATATAATTAGGCTATATATATTATATATAATATTATATATATATATATATTATATATATTATAGTATTATGATATATATATATATATAATATACTGTATATAATATATATATATATATATATATATATATATAATATATATCATATATATATATTATATATATATATTATTAGATATATATATATATATATATTATATATATAACCATATATATATATATATTATATTATATTATATATATATTATATATATTATATATATTATATATATATATATATTATATATATATAATATATATATATTTATATAATATATATATATATATAATATATACCGGTATATATATATATATAATATATATATATATATATATATATATATATATATATATATATATATATAATATATATATTATTAAAATATATTATATATATATTATATATATATATTATATATATGAAAGAAAGTGAAATGGTGAATTTTCAAGTTAGAGGGACTTCTTCAGTATGGAATATCTCTGGGCTTCACTTTTCAACAATGTTTCGTCTGCTAGCATGATGGATTAGTTTTATGTAAGCATTGCAAGATATCAAAAAGTAGCCTCCCGAAATTCTAGACCTTCTGTCACTTTAACTGCATGTGAGCTAGAAGTTTTCTCAGGCACTGCAAATATCCTTCAAAAAAAAAAAAACAGGCTTCAACAAATGCAACATAACAGAAAAAAATTATTATAACATTCATAATCTTAAAATTGACAGAGGACGGTGGCATCGGAGCCTCGCGTACTTTTTCAACATTAATGTAAAAGTTCGGTAGTAGTTAAACGTCATTCAAATTCATCACCCTGAAACCACATACACTATCAGCCAGAGTTCTCAGTCAGGTAGCTCAAGTTTCTCTGTAAGGACACTGAAGTCTGATAAACCAAATCTAAAGACACCTCTGTTCATAGCTTTGAGTCAAAGTCTGACTCCTCCTTCCTCTTCCACAAATATAGCATTAATGAGGCATGAAGAATCAGATTTATCAGTAGAGGCTATGATTGGAAACAAGATTGAGGAGTGAGGTCACAAAGTTAAGAACAGGAATTTAATGAGCCCTGATGCGTTCTTTAGAAATTTAGTAATTTAGTTAGCCTTATCATACTAGTTGCTAACTTTGTACTTAATAAATATACTTAAAAGTGTAAGACATATACTTGATATCAGGACACCTTATAGGCCATATTCATTTCAGTGTACAAAGCATTAATCAGTTTTTCAGCTTCAAATATTCAATTATTA
Source organism: Trachelipus rathkii (assembly GCA_015478945.1). NCBI lineage: Eukaryota > Metazoa > Arthropoda > Malacostraca > Isopoda > Trachelipodidae > Trachelipus > Trachelipus rathkii. Next base: position 29,512 of record JABUQX010005688.1, read on the forward strand.
AGTTTAATGTTGAATAAACTTGGCATATTTTTTAATTTTTTAATGTTTATTTCTAATGTGCTTGTTTTTACAGTATAATTATATAGGTAAAAAACTGTTTATAATTCTTTATTAGTTAATAAATTTAATGAAATAAAGAAAAAATAACATTAAAGTAAGAAAAATATATATTAAAAACAAAAAAAAAAAAAAACAGGAAAATCAATTGTTTTTTATTCATCATGTTTTTTTTAATAAAAAACACGTTTTTTATTAATAAAAAACGGTCGTTTTTTATTCACTTACATCTCTAGTTGCAAATCTCATAAAACAATAGAAGTTTATTAACATGCTCTATGTTTAAACATTTAAACAAGAAATACATTTAAAGGAACCTAACATGAATTGTAATCCTTTTAGTTTTTTTCTTTTTTCTTTAGGTTTTTGTTAATTCAAATTTTTTTTTTTTAAATTGTTAGTCTGTTCTTTTTATAATTTTTGAATTTTTTTACACAGACTTTGGAAAAAGAAGAAGAAAAATTATCAGGAGGCATCCCCGCTTGTTGGTGGGCTTATAACCTTGTCCATAATATAATGAGCTGTAATTTTGGATCAGACTCTGCTGAGGAAATGCCCCAGGTATTTTTGATTAAAGAAATCTTAAAAATTAAACATGTTGACAAAAGAGAAAATAATTTACATAATCATTTTTCATTTTCTAGGAACTAAATTTTGTCAGATGTTGCCGCACCAGTTGGAATAATGAACAGCTGGCACCTCCAGGTGTTGGAAATATTACAGAATACACCAATATATAAAGTCTGAAAATGACAGCTGAAAACGACGACAATATTGCAAAGTTCGATAGAAATGAATTCGCACATAGACCTGAAACATATCTTCTTCAAATCATACTCAGCATATAGAAAATGAAAGAAAAACAGCCGTTAATAGCAAGGAAATTTAGATTTGAATATATAATAATATATTATATATATATATACTATAGATATAATATAGATATAATATATTATATATATAATATATATATATATATATAATATAAATATATAATATAATATTATATATATATATATACTATACTATAATAATATATATATATATTATTACGGTATATATATATATACTGTATATATATATAATATATTTATATATATACTATATAATATATATATATATATTATTATATATATAATATATATAATTATTAGATATATATATATAATATATATATATATATATATATATCATCTTCTATCATTCATCTACTTTTTCTCCCATGACTGGGTGGTAAGGTGCGTAACAAGGATCAGAAAAGAAAAGCAGTAGAAGAATATGACAAAAGTCGAAAGAAAGCCCAGCGCCTTACCACCCCTCTGTACCATTAATTAGTAAGAACTCGTCGCAAGCCCGAAAATTCACCCTAGAGCTTCACGGGAACCGCGACACGACCCCCACTATGGTAAATCGTCAAGTGTAGGTTTCATCCCCTGGCCCCAGGTGGGCCACAAACTATACCCTCTCACAAAACCCGCATTTTCTCCTATTCATGCCCTTTATTCTCGCGATCTGCCCAAACTACATTTCTCTCCTTCAGACACTCGTTTACTGGGACTCAATTCCACTTTTTCTTCGATCTCCCAGCCTTCGGTTCCCAACACACTCGCCACGATACATCCGCTTAACCAACGGACTATCATTCATCCTTTCCACAATGACCAAACCATCTCAACGACTTTCATTTTTATTCTCTCGTTTACTTCTTTCTTCACACCACACAACTCTCTAATACTTCATTCCTTCATCTTGAGTTTAGTTTTCTCTCAACCTAGCCACGGCCCTAAGATTGTCCATACTGAACACATTGAACTTTAGATCTATACTCTTATTCCAGACCTAGTCTCACTGCTATACATAACACAGGAACAACATACCTCATGGCAAGACTCCCTAGCACATCAAGACCATTATCCTTTACATCACAACGAATTTAATTGCCCACACCTTCCTGCCATCACAACTTTCCTACTACCACTCTGCATCATCCGTTCCCTTCTCATCCAACATAACCCTAAAATTTTAACTCAGAATGGTTCCAGCTGCTCCCATCTTAACATAACTTTCAAAACTGAGGACTGTCTCACTCACAACCATAACCTTACTCTTATTCGACGTTTACTGTTCTAACCCCTCTGTTTACACAACCGGCCAAATCTCTCTACCAATCCTCTCAAAACTCTCTTCAGAGTCACCACACAAAACCAAAATCATCCGCATATAATGGTAGGGCACCCCCCACTCATCTCCATTCTCCAATCATTCTAACACCATTTCCTGCCACCCCCACCTCTCAATTCTTTCATAACCCCATCCAATATTACTAATTGAATAACCAAGGAGACACTACCACAACCCTGGCCTTCACTCCGCTATAATACTAAACCAATCATTTGGCACAAACATCTTACAGTCAGCTCACCACAACGCTTCACTATCGTCATACATAGTTTTGATTCCACTTCAGAAGCAGCGAAAACAAACCTACCAACCAACACCAATATTCACTAAAACCACCGGCCCAATTGAGCCTCCCCTATCTACCCTTCACATAGCGACCCTGTTGCACAAATCCATTCAAAACCTTATAACAATTCATTCTTCTCCCTCATTTTCTCAAATCATTTGTACTTCAAGTAAAGATTTGATCCACACGACCTCCTCTACCACTCCTAAAACGCACCTTGTTCTTCACAATCGGTCCTTCAGTCACTCGACGCACTCGTTCGACCAACCATTATATATCTTCCCTACAACACTCAATAAACTAATTTCCCTATAATTTCTACAGTTCCCTTTATCTCCCTTACCTTTATATAAGGATACTATTACTGCTCTCCTCCAATCCCTCGGAACTATACCCTCCATAAACGCTTTAGTACACAACTTCCAAATCCAATCAATTACCATCTCGCCTCCGTTCTGGACTCATTTCCCAGTAATTTCATCTTTACCGCAGATTTACCATTCTTCAACTTTCTCACTCTACCCATTACCTCCTCCTTGCTAATAAACTCATCCCAAAAATACCTATTCCTTCTTGCACCATCAAACCCACACACATTCACTTTAGATCTATACTTCTTATTCCAGACCATAGTCTCACTACTTAAGTTGTGTCTAATATTCGCAAAATTGAAACAATGTATTAAGATGTGCTTTGTGTCATCGTTTTTTATTGGGAGGGGCATCTTTGAGAATGGGAGAAGGGAGCATTATGAATTTTGAATTTGTATTGCAGGTTTAAATGGAATTCTTAGCTATCTTCATTTCACATGACATAATGCTTTGTTTACTAAGAGGATTTCACTCAATTTGTGCCTTTACAACTTTGACCTTCTACAGTGTTCAAACAGAATGTGACCTACTAGCAGATCCATGGTGATCTTTCACATCACCAGTGTCGTATAACATCATGGCACAACATTCAAACATACGGCTAATACCTAGCGGTTCCAGAGTCTCTTGAAAATGGTACATTTTTCTACACCACACATATTTAAGGCTATATCAGCAACACGGTTTTGTTTATCGCCCCACCACATAGTTACCTAATATGCAACCGACTTAAACCATGTCTAAGCTTAAAGTGTGAAGGGAGCATATAAACACCATAAGTTATTGCGTTGAATATACTAATTTTTACTGGGCTATTACAGCTTAAATTTTGTAACAATATTTTTGGGAGTACTTGATATATATGGCCTATATATATATATATATATATATATATATATATATAATATATATGATATATATATTATAATATATATATATATTATATATATATATATATATATATATATATATATATATATATATATATATATATATATATATATATATATATATATATATATATATACAGGGTGTGACAGAGGAATAGGACAGATAGTACTCGGCCATTAAGAGTGGGAGGGGCTTGAGGGTGTGAGCGTTCGGTTCCTTCATTCATAGGATTTTACTCTCAGTCGTCATCATGGAGCCGTGGACGTTAGAACACGGTGTTTTTTCGTGCGATCCTTTTGTGACGAATGGTGAATCGGTGACCGCGGTTGAGCGTGAGTTTCGCATTAAATTTGAAATTCACCAGAATGACTATGTTCCCTCTCGTAACACAATCTTACGTTGGGTTAATAATCTTCGTACAGGAGACTCATTAATGAAAACAAAACCACCAGGTTTCCCACGTTGCCGCACGTACCTCGGAAAATGTGTTAGATTATCGATGTTACGAAGTCCAGGCCGCTATGCTCTGAAACATGCTGCGGAACTTCAAATCTACAATCGCACTGTGAGACGTATTTTGCATGGTGACTTACATTCTCGCCCATACGAGTTAATGGTTGGGCAGGAGATGAAGGAAATAGGTTGCCGTGAAAGAGAGAACTTTGCATGCAGAATTCTTTCACTTTACGATGAAAATGTGAACATGATCCTGATATTGAGTGATGAAGCTCACTTTCATTTTAATGGTGGTTAGCAAACAGAATTGTCGCTATTGGGCTGCTGACAATCCCCGAGAAATGCACCAAAAACCACTGCACAGCCCAAAAGTAACAGTTTGGTGCGTATTAGGAATGAATTACATCATTGGTCCCTATTTCTTTGAACAAAATGGCGTAACTGTAACTGTTTCTGCTGAGCGCTACATTGAGATTTTGCCTGAGTTATGGAGAAGGTGGATTGCCATGTGACGTGTATGGTTTCAAGAAGATGGAACTACGTCTCACACAGCCCGACCGTCAATGGATAATCTTTGCCCTCTGTTTCCTAATCGTCTAGTTTCCAGATTTGGTGATGTTGCATAGCCTCCTCAGTCACCAGATTTATCAATGTGTGATTATTTTTTATGGGGGTACTTCAAGTCACGCGTGTATGTAGACAAAACCCTGCATAGCTGAATTGAAGAATTGAAATACAGTATTCAACAAGAAAATGGTCTTAATTGAAACAGGGGCCTGCTGAAAAGAGTGGAGGCTAATTTCCGTGAAACCGCCTACAACTGCATAAACGAAAAAAGGAGAACATTTGGAAGAGTCGTATACCAAGCACATGAAATATTATTAGATGCTATGTAATGAGGAACGTTTTATCTGCCAATAAATTTGGCCTTTCAAAGCTAAAACAAACAGCTATGATTATTTCAAAAAAGTCCCTATTTCTCATATATATATATATATATATATATATATATATATATATTATATTTAACTTTTTAAATTATACATAAATATATATATATATATATACTATTTCTATACTAATATATATATATATATATAATATATAATATATATATATCATAATTTTCCTTTCGCGAGAGCGAGAGTTCGAATCCCAGTCCAGCTACCTGAACACACAAAAAACTTGCTATCAGTAGGAGATTTTCTGTAATATTTAATTACAGTTTATGGCATAGTGAATTACACTAATCTCAGTACCCATACATCACAGTTAACATAGCCAACAAATACAACAGAACAGTCTATTATAAATAGGGAACGACCGGGGCGGGAATTTTGCCGGGGCCGGGGCTGCTCTAATTTAGCGCGGGGCCGGGGCCGGGGTTAGCTAAAATTAGAAATGTAAGTCAAAAACACTGAAAGTCTTAAAACTTAGGATGAAAATTAAATATAATTTCAATTAATTAATAATTTAAATTATAAAAAAGGAATACATTTAATTAATTCAAATAAATATTTTCGAAAGAAATTTTTAGAAAATAATTGATTTTCTAGAAGAATAAGTTGTATTAAATATATATATATATTTATATATATATATATATATAATAATATATATATATATATATTATATTATATATATTATATATAATATATATATAAAATATATATATATATATATATTATATAATATATATATTATATATATATATATATATATATATATATATATTTATATATATATTATGGGAAACAGTGGGGATCCCATACTCAGGCCGAAAGTTTGTTTGTAATATTTGCCATTAAAATGAAAGAAGTTATGTGTAATGAGAGATTGGCCTCCCCGTTTTCATATATTAAACAGCTCATTAATCTCTCATAACAACATAACTTCTTTCATTTTAATGGCCAATATTACAAACAAACTTTCGGCCTGAGAATGGGATCCCCACTGTCTCCATACTCAGTAGCATATATATGGAACTAACAGAATTTTAACATATTTACCCCACCTTTTATTAAACAATAGTTTATGGATTAGATATGTAGAGGACATTTTTGTCTCCCTCCCTCCCAACACCAACCCTAATGATGTCCTAAAATATATTAACTCTATTCATCCTTCAGTTTCAGGTATAACGATAGACAATGCCTTCCAACAACTCTATCCCCTTACTCGATACCTTAACCACATGGAATAACAATCACTTGCAATTTACTATAATAGAAAGAGAGAACGAAACCCAACATCGCACCAACTATATACATTGGCTATCTAATCATTCCCCAAACCCAAAATTAGCTGTTCTGTCATCACTATTTCTCCGTTTCGTATATGCTCTCCCCTCTTCTAGCACAAGAAACTAAATGCATCCACAATACTTTCAATCACTTTACTATCCTGAGTTTTTGATCACAAAAGCATTTAGTATAGCACCTTTCCCCCGAAAGATAGCAACACCTCCTTTTTACCAATTCCTCAATTAACCATTATATTCGTTAAAACAAATATTACCAAAATATTACCCCATTCCATCAAATAACATCACTTAAACAACATTCTCAAACCCCTAAAGAAAAGAAAATCTCCCCAAAGTGTATATATCACATCCCTGCAATACTTGCAATAAATTATATGTAGCCATAGATTGCAAAGAAAGAAAAATCAACATACAGATGACCTGCACAAGAACAGCATAAATTCAGCTTTTAAGCAAGTCATAGGCGTAACACAGGCGACTCTATCAATATCAACAATATAAAGATGGTCAGAAATATCAATCACACGAACCATCGCAAAATCATGGAATCCTTTTGCATTTATAATAGTAATAACTACAATAAGCATCCCGGTGAAGTTAAGATAGATTTATACAAAATGAATATCTGAAAACATCAAAATATTTCAACAACACCATGAAGAAAATAGCAGACCAACTGAAACACACTTGAGCTGATGAAGATCAAGAAAGAAATCCAGTCCCTTAGCCTGAAGAGGTCTTGCGTGTCTGGACGAAAATTAGCTTTCCTTTTAAAATTTATTTCATTAAAAAAAAAGTGTATTTAACAATGAATTTTAAATTGTGTAACATTTATGTAATAAAAATGCAAGTGAACAGTAAAGCTACACTAAAGAGAATCCAAGGGCTTCCTCTCTAAAGTATATATATATATATATATTTTTATATATATATAATATATATATTATATATATATATATATATATATTATATATATTTATATATCTATTATATATATATATATATATTTTTTATTCGTATATATATTATATATATATACTATATATATAATATATTATAATTATATATATATATATATATTATATATATAATAATATATATATATATATAATTTATATATATATAATATATATATATATATATATAAAATAATAATATTAATATAATTATGAAAATAAATTTTGAAAAAGAGGATTTCGGAATATTTGATTTTCTTGAAGATATTCTTCAAAATATTATCAATTTAATATTTTTACATTATATTTTATTTCGCTTTTCCGAATTCGATTATGTTATATCAATTTTCGAATATTTTTATGTTAAAAACTCGAAAAATTATAATTTGGCCTCAATTTTAATTTGAAATCATAGTAAATACCAAAAAAAATTGATTATATTTAGGTATGTTTATATATTTTGCATCAATTTATAACAAAGGAGTAATGGAATTAAAATATATTTTTTTTATTTTGTTTGATTTAACCCTCTATTATTTAGTGTAAATTTACAGTTAACCCCGGTAGAAAACCCGGTTTTTCCTGATTTTTGGCCGGGGACGGAGCCGGGGCCGCAGCCCCGGTCGGTTCCTATGTGTAAGTCAAACATTTTGATTCTGAGAAAATAAAGGTTTAAGATGAAGGTTTGTGTTGTGTTCAATGGGAAACTATTTCACGCAAGTTGTAATGTTTTGAGAAATAGTGGGCTTGCTATGAAACCTTAACCTAGATAATCTGTGCACTTTAACCCCACTTGGTTAGGAAATTACGTATATTTCAATTTCCCCAGATCAATAACCAACTGTGGTAGGTAATGAACCCATCAATTCATGGGATAGAGGTTCGGTGGCTACATATAATAATAATAATAATTAATAATAATAATAATAATAATAATAATAATAATAATAATATAATAAAAATAATATAATAAAAATATAATAGTAATAAATAGGCAATAATAATAAATAATAATAATATATATATATATATTATATATATATATATATATATATATATATATATATATATATATATTAATAATAAGTACTATATATATATATACTATATATTATAATATAATATATATATATATATATATATATATATATATTATAATAAATAGTGATTGGGTGAAGAGGATGTCAAATCTTAGAAATCATAAATAAAAAGAGAAAAACGACAGAGGTTAATTCAAATATCTAAGGTTTCTACTAAGTTTTTAGTATATATATAATATATATATAATATATATATATATATATATAATATATATATATTTTATATATTATTATTTCCATTTATTATAATATATATAACATATATAATATATATATAATAAATTATACATACACAATTTTTTTATAACCACAGTTACTATATATACTAATAATAACTCCAGTCACACAGTCGGGTCAGTGGTGATTAAGGCGATTGATGATTTGTTTGGTGAGGCGGACATATCTGTTGCCTTTTAGCCATGTTTCGGACTTGATTGATGTAATTGGTTGCCGTCAGGGTTTGTAGCAGTATTCAATCAAGACATTCTGTTTGACTACTCGGCTATGCGTATGTCCGTCCGCGTAAGTTATGTTTATGTGGTTGTTTTATTGTGGATTTCGGCGGTGAATAAGTTGGAATATGTGGGGGACGAATTTGCAACCTTGGGTACTGTTATTGATGTTTACTGTTCGGAGGATTTCTTTGTTCTTTGTTTGTTATTTGTTGTGACGCCATCAGTGCATATTTTCAGCGCATCAGCTCTTCTCGCTTTCATCATAAAATACAAAATCTTATGCGAATGGGCTTCCCATTTTTGATCATCAGAAGATGGTAGAGGATGTGTGGATCAAATCTTTACATTGAAACAACATCCATCTGAGAAATGACGAGAGGAGACGTATATCGATATGACTATTCTCTAATGGATTTTGCACAGCTATGATTCGACGAGAGTATAATAGGGAAGCTTTATGGCAGGTGTTGGTGGTAGGCTTCTGAATGGAATCAAAAGTATGTATGACGATGTAGCGGATTTTACGTTAATCTAAAACCCTAACCACAATAATTGAATCTGAAAGGAGTGAGGCTGTCTTCCAAAATAGGAGAAGGGGATATAAATAAAAAAAAACATACACCTTAAATTTATTATCCAAAAAAAAATATATAGTAAGATCCACACCGATTATATTTTTCATACAAAACCTTATACTAATTATTTAAATTTTCACAATAGGTTTACACAAATACCACTACCACTTTATAAAATACAAAAATTACTCTACACGGTATCCAAATACCACTTACTATAGTTTACCACTACCAATTACTACAATATACCATATACTACATACTACAGTATTAACTAAGATAACCTTAAACATACAACATATATAAATTACGGACATAGAAATATAATAGACAATAAAAAAAATATTAAATATACTATATTGTCAATTTTGAAATAATCTTAGTTCACCAATTATGGTGCCTTTAATTGTTTCTAGGTTTAATGTTTACCACTTAAGGCACCTATATTGTATTTTGGTACCACTTTTATTTATAGTTTTCTCACGTATTATGGTACCGTTTATGGTACCTACTCTTTATTTTTCAATTTTAGTAGTCTTACAATCACAATTATGGTACCTCTTCTATGTATGGTACCTATACTTTTTCAATTTGTTTGTTCAAATTATGGTACCCTTAAAAATGGTACCTTTAAGTTTTATTTTCAACTTCCAAATGTTTTTCTAATTTTCAAACTTATCCTTGTTTTCAATTCTACCTTTCAATTTCAGTACTTTTATTTTAGTTTTCAAAAATAATCAATCTTCTCTATATTTTCTTTTATTTTTCCAATTTTATAATTTTCAAAATATGTTACAAATTTCTTTTTCAGTTTATTTTCCAAATATCAAATTATGCCGCATGTTCCATTTTATTTTAAATTCAACATAGTACCACAGGCACTACAGTCATATTTAGGGGTACTGCACCGTTAAGTTTAATCAGTACCCAAGTACCCAGTTCGTTGAAATCTGGCTGGCACGATGGAATACAGCCAAACAATAAAGGAGTTCCAAAACAAGAGCAGCTCCAGGAAAAAACTGCAACGAGACAAAAAAAATTCCTAACATGACCTATAAAAAATAATATATGAATGAATTAGCTATATAAAGAATTAAAAGAAAATAAATTAAACAATAAATTTCATTAAGTGAATTACTATCAATCTCAAACATTAACATTATAAATTAATCTTAATCATATTCAAATCAATTCAAAACTCTAAAATAGTCAATCATTAAAGGTTAAAAATTGCAAAAATTCAAAATTTCAACTATTTAAATTAAAATTTATAATAAGAAAAAATGCAAACAAAAATAATACTTAATAGCTACCTGGCCAATGTCAGTAGCCAGTTTTTTTTCACACCGATACTTCTACTTCTACTTGACTACCGGTGACCCAGAACCAAACGACTACCAGTGATCAGACTTCTACCTTCCAGAACCAGAATCTTCCACTACTTTGCTTCCAACCTTTAAAGTATAAAAAATCTACTAAGCCAATAAATTTACCATTAATGAAATAATGAAAGTGATAAGAAAGATAATTACACATACCATAGAAGGATTCCAAATTCACCATAGAAGGATTCCAAATTCACCAGAAAGTTGTTCACAACTCCAAATCACTAATCTTCACCATGCGATACACAATCCATTAACCATCTAACGCAGTCCACTGTACTGTCATCCACAAGTCCTCTATTTGAAATTATTTCAAAAATCCAAAATATCCAAAATAAATTAATTCCTACGGGAAGACAAAATAAATACATGAAAATTCAATTAATCACACTCATCTACAATCATTCACATTCATTTCATTCAAAAATGAAAGAGTGATGGATGCTGAGAAACAAAAAAAGACCAAGGGAAAAAGAACTGAAATGAAACTACTCGTCGTCGTCAGAACACCCATCACTCACTATAACACAATTATTCTCCCCCTTCATAACACCCTCATACATAACAATTAAAAATACCCAAAAATTAAATATAAATATGATACCAAACAAAACTACCACTAAGGGCAGCTCACTACAACGATAGTGAAGCGTGTGTAAGAATAAATGGTGTCAATGGTGATTGGTTTAGGATTAATAGCGGAGTGAGACAGGGTTGTGTTATGTCTCCTTGGTTATTCAATTTGTATATGGATGGGGTTATGAAAGAATTCGAGGTGGGGATGGCAGGAAATGGTGTTAGAATGATGGAGAATGGAGATGAGTGGAGGGTGCCCTACCTATTATATGCGGATGATTTGGTTCTGTATGGCTAATCTGAAGAGAGTTTGAGAGGATTGGTAGAGAGATTTGGCAGGGTGTGTAAAAGGAGGGGCTTGAAAGTTAACGTGGATAAGAGTAAGGTAATGGTTGTGAGTGAGGACAGTCCTCAGTGTGAAGTTATGTTAGATGGTGAACAGCTGGAACAAGTGTCTGAGTTTAAATATTTAAGGTATATCTTGGATGAGAAGGGAACGGATGATGCAGAGTGTAGTAGGAAAGTTATGAATGGCAGGAAGGTGGCTGGTGCATAATCGTTGGTAGATGTAAAGGAATAAGTCTTTGAGTGTGCTAGGGGTTACATGAGGGTATGTTGTTACCTGTGTTATTGTATAGTAGTGAGACTATGGTCTGGAATAAGAAGTATAGATCTAAAGTTCAATGTGTTTAGATGGACAATCTTAGGGAGTGCTAGGTGTGAGAAGAATTGATAAAATGAGGAATGAACTTATTAGAGAGTTGTGTGGTGTGAAGAAAGGGGTAAATGAGAGAATAAATGAAAGTATGTTGAGATGGTTTGGTCATATGTAAAGGATGAATGATAGTCGGTTGGTTAAGCGGGTGTATAGTGGCGAGTGTGTTGGGAACCGACCGCCTGGGAGACCGAAGAAAAAGTGGATTGAGTCAGTAAACGAATGTTTGAAGGAGAGAAATGTGAGTTTGGTAGAGTCTAGAAGAAAGGTGTATAACAGGAGTGAATGGCGGGGGATTGTGAGGGGGTATGGTTGTGGCCCACCTGGGCCAAGGGATGAACCCTTACATTGACGATCTACCATAGTGAGGGTCCATCGCTGTCCCATGAAGCTTTAGGGTGGATTTTCTGACTGCGACGAGTTCTCACTAATTAATGGTACTGAGGGGGCGGTAAGGTTGGACTTTCTTTTCGACTTTTGTCATGTTCTTCTACTGCTTTTCTTTTCCGATGCTCGTCACGCACCTTACTCCCATTCTTGGGAAAATAGATGGTAGATAAAGAAAGAAAGAAAGAAGATGTTACCTAGGAGATTTCGTCAAAATTGGCAGTAAAGTTATCGTGTCACTATATGGAGGTAACATCGACATGAGCAACCTAAATGTGCTACGCTATGAACTATACATTAGGAAAATAGCTTCAGCTAAAAAAGAATTTGATATAGCTCGTTTGCCTCCAACACAAAATGCAGCGAAATACCATCTACTTCGAGTGCATTTGCAGTGTTTTGTTTGGAAAAATCTATATTTGCCAACACCTGATCCTACACTATATGGTTGGCAGTTGGTTGATGGAGAATTTCGGAAGATATTGACAGACTTGAGCCCAGCACCAGACAAACTCTTAAATATGATTAAATGTGCCTGCCAAACTACTGTTGAAGAACCATGTAAACCATGAAATGTACATGTCGCTGATATGGACCCCCATATTCAGTAATTTATAAAAACTTGTGGAAAGGACTGTACAAACACAGGAGACAGTTTTGATTTAGATGAATAGATGAGATTTGATTTTCATGAAATAAATATGATTTCATATTATAAAAACCCGCTTAGATTGATAAAAAGATGTATTTCAACACTATTAAAGCTTTCAGTTTCTCGATCACCATTTTGTTATTTCCTTTTATTTTTAAAACCAATATTATATTTCTCAGCATGAAATTTCCTGTAATTTGATGCCAAATTTGCTTTTTTATGATTTTTTGCAAATTTTCATGTTTTTTTCCAGATGGCGGCCAATAAAACTCATTTTGCGCTTCATTATGGATGTATATTTTTATGTTGATTATGAGCGTGTTACATACCATTTACAGCAAGAATCGTTTTTGTTGCAATTAATTCCACCTCAAGGTGTTTTTCCACTTATTTCTACTACACTATTATTCGTGTGTTGGATGTTCTTGGTGAGGAAAGTTTGGAAGTTATTTGAAGAATGTGTTTTCATTAAATTAGTGAATTGGGTGTTTAAAGTGTTAATCTGTGTTAAGGTTTGTAGTGATGTGGGTGTTGTTTTTCTGAGTTGAGTTGCGTTGTTTAATTAGTTGTTCTATTTCAGGTGTTAGGGTTGGGTTATATATTTTTATGTATCCTCTGGGAATGTTTTGGTTAGTTGCTTTTTTGGATTAGAGATGTGATATTTTGTGTGGCTTTGTTGAGTGTTGATGCGTTTGTGATATTCAGGGGGGGGGGTGTATGTTGTTTTTTATGTAATTGATGAAGTTTTTCCCGTCGGGCTTTTTGTATATAGTTTTCCTAAGTGGGTAGTTTGTATTGTTGATATTTTGATATTTTATGATGATGGTGGTAGGGAGTTTAGATCGATTTGTGTTGACCAATGGGAGTTTGGTAGGTCGTCTGCATAGGGACAGTCTCGATAGGTCTGGGACAGTCTCGATAGGTCCATGTGGCTTCTTACTGTCCCTATATTTCTTATGTTCTTATGTTCTATTGATTTTTGTAAACAGAGATGACTTGTAGTAGTAGGTCATGCATAAAAGAGTTAAAGAATGTTGGTGAAAGGATGGCTCCCTTGAGGACTCCCATTATATAATTTATATGTACATAAGGAGTGGAGTCCTTATAGGATTCTATAGCTGTATGACCTAATTGGAAATTTACTATTACTTTTTTTGGTCTTTGATGGTTATATCTTAGTTTAATACTTTTTCTATTAAAAGGTGCCAGAGGACTGTGTCAAATGCCTTGTGGATGTCTATTGCTGTTAGAAGGGTACAAAGGAGAGGAGTTGGGTTAAAACCCGTTAGGATGTGTTGTGTTAAATAAATAATATATACGAATAGACACGAAAAATTGCCGTTTGTAGGAGATTTTCTGTAATTCATTACAGTTTACGGCATAGTGTATTAATACACTAATCTCAATACCCTCACCACACTCATCCATAGCCAACACATACAACGGTACAACCTTTAATACACATACAGACACCTACATTCCTATTCGCCTCACGCACAGTAGGTCTGTGAGTCCAGAGCCTAGCCATGCCCACCGATGGCTGGAATATCTAGACTTGGTTCAGACTGAGGCTGGGGTTACTATCACCCTGATAACTGTGCACCTTTCCACTTTGTATGGGCCCACTGGTCGGGAAAAACATAAAATAGTAACCTTTCCCCCGATTGTTGTGGTAAAAATAAATATATAATCTAATATATATATTACTATATAATCATATATAGTATTAATATATATATATATATATATATATATATATATATATATAATATCTATATATATTATATATATTAATAATAGGGGAACGCGTTAGGTGTGAGAAGAGTTGATAAAATGAGGAATGAAACGCATTTAGGAAAGTTGTGTGGTGTGAAGAAGAGGCGTAAATGAGAGAATAAATGAGAGTGCATTGAAATGGTTTGGTCATATTGAAAGGATTGAGGATAGTCAGTTGGTTAAGTGGTATGGTGGTTAGTGTGTTGGAATCGACCGGTGGAGACCGCTAAGAAATAGCTGGATTGAAATCAGCTAAAGGATGCCAGAAGAAGAGATGTGAGTTTGGCAGAGGCGAGAAGAAAGGTGCATACAGGAGTGAATGGCGTGGTTTTGTAAGGGTGTATGTTTGTGGCCCACCTGCTCAGAGGATGGAACCCACATTGACGAGATACCACAGTGAGGGTCCATTGCAGTTTCGTGAAGCCTCAGGGTGTATTTTTCTGATTGCAACAAATTCTTACTGGGGGGTATAAGGGGGGGGGAAAAGGGGGGGGGGGGCTTTCTTTTAGACTTGCGTCATGTTCTTCTGCTACTTTTCTGTTCCGGTGTACGCTACGCACTTCACCCTTAATCACCCTTAATCTGGGGATAAGAAGGAAGATATAATTATATATATATTATATATATGTATTATATTTATATATATATATTATTTATATATAATATATGATATATACCGTATATATATTTAGTATATATAACTTAATTATATATATATATATTATATATATATTAATATATATAATATTAAATATTGATATTATTATATATATACATATATATATATATATATTATATATATATAATATATATTATATAATATTATATATAATAATATATATATATATATTATATATATTATATATATTATATATATTATATATGATATATTATATATAATATATAATTAGATTTTTGCAGTTTTAATGGTGAAAAGGGATCACGATGAAATTCAGAATAAAATAGTAAACTTACAGAGACTTTCAAAAATTACTAACCCCAGGTTTTTCTTATGTTTGTGGCATATTACAGTATCTTAAAACTGGGATTTTAGAACAGAATAATAACAATGCCGTAATAATTTCAGTACAATGAAAACAGATTCATACTATATTTATTAACTATATTAATATATATTATATATATGATATAGTATATATATATATATATATGATATATATTATATTATGATATAATATATATATATTATATATATATATATATATATATATATATTATATATATGTATATGATATATATGCAGGTTTAGGTTGTGATTGTGTGAAAAGGATCAAATGAAATTGAGAATAAGAAGAGTTATCTGAGGGAGATTAAGTCAAAATCTAAAGTTTCTCCTAGTTTTCGTGCATTATTACAATATTTAGATGAAGATAAAGCCATTAGAGAAAAGGAATTGGCTCTTAGAGAAAGAGAATTGCTTTAGAGAAAAAGAAAGTGGCTTTGTAGCGGCACGGCGAATGATGATAAATTTAACAAATTAATAGATACCATGAGTACATATTTCAACCATAAAGCTTTAAATTCTACTAGTTGTATTGAAACGATAATGAAATTTGCCATAGTAAAGAAGATCTTTAGATGTAGTGTTTATTTATATTATATATATATATATTTATATATATATAATATATATATTATATCTATAATTATATATATATATATATTATATATATTATATACTATATATATTATATATATTACTATATATATATATATATTATATATATATTATATATTATTATTATATTTTATTATTATTATTATTATTATTATTATTATTATTGATTATTATTATTATTATTATTATTTATATATTTTATTATTATTATATTTTATTATTATTATTATTATTATTATTATTATTATTAATTTATTATTACCAAAAATATTGTATTATTATTATTATTATTTATTTATTATTATATTATTATTATTATTTTATTATTATTATTATATTATTATTATTATTATTATTATTATCTAATTATTATTAATTATTATTATTATTATTATTTATTATTATATTATCTTTTTATTATTAATTATTAATTAAATTATTATTATTATTATTATTATTATATATTATATTATTATTATTATTATATATTAATCTTTCCTTCTTCCTCCCCAAGACTGGGGGTTAAGGTGCGGTGACATGATCGGAAAGAAATAGGTAGAAGGAATATGCACAAGTCGAAAGAAAGCCAGTCTTACCGCCCCTCTATACAATTAGTGAGAACTCGTCGCGTCAGATAAAATCCACCCTAGAGCTTTCACGGGACCGCCAGGAACCATCACTATGGCATACTCGTCAAGTGTAGAGTTCATACCCTGGCCAGGTGAGCAAACATACCCCTCACAAAAGCCCCTTCGATTCACTTCTATTTCATTGCACACTTTATTCCTGCCTCTGGGTCTGCCAAATCTCACACCTCTCTCCTTCAGATAAGCCATTCGTTCACTGACTCAATCCACTTTTTCTTCGGTCTCCACACACTCACCACTATACATCCGCTTACCAAATCCGACTGTCATTCATCCTTTCGATATGACCAAACTATCTTAACGTACTTTCCATTTATTCTCTCATATTCCCTTTCTTCACCCAGAAAACTCTAAATACGTTCATATAACCAGTTTTTTCAATTCTTTTCACCCTAAACACGCCCTAAGATTTGTCATCTCGAACACATTGAATTTAAAAATGCTATACCTCTTATTCCAGACCGCATAGTTCAACTACTATACATTAACACAGGTAACATACATACCTTCATGTAAGACCCTTTGCTGCACTCAACCTGACTTAGGTCCTTTACGATTCCACAACGATTTGAGTTGCACCAGCCACCTTCCTGCTATTACAACTTTCCTACTACACTCTGCATCATCCGTTCCTTCATACCGACATATATCCTAAATATTGTAAATCAGGAACACTGTTTTCAGCGTGCTCACCATCTAACATAACTTCACACCGAGGACTGTCCTCACTTACAGCCATAACCTTGCTCTTATCTACGGTTATTTTCAAACCCCTCCCAGGTACCCCTCCGACGCAACCGGTCTCCTCCAGAGATCCTCCAGTGATGTTATGTTCCGGGTTGTTATGTGTTGAGAATTATTTAAACAGAAGAGAAAGAAATGAGCTGTAACCTGGTTACAGTTTTGACAGATGCTTGTGGTGGTTTGGTTAAGGTTGAATCTGTGTTTGTATTATTGTAATTTAGGGTGATGGCGGCATCTTAGCTTTGCCAAGGATAACTGACTGGTTCTTGGTAGTGAGTTGATTTCTGGTGGGTATTTGTTTAAAATGTTGTTTGGTGATCTGCGTCTTAAGTGGTTTTCTGGTAGTGTGTGGATTTGTTTGGTGTATGTTGTGTTGTTTGGTGATGATGGAATGTTCAGAATTTGTTTGTAACATAGGGTTGGTGAAGGAGGAGGTTGTTTGAGTCTGTGGTGGGTAGGGTTAGAGAATGTAATGTGGCATGTGTGTGGGGGTGCTTGAGTTTTGGAAAAGAATTGTGTGCCTATCATGTCCAGGTGTGTGTTTATGGGTAGAATTTTGGTATCTTCGTGCAGATGTTGATGTTGAATCTTGTTTTGATTAGAGCTTTGTTTTTTGTCGTTTGGAATTTTTTATGTTATTTTTAGTCAGTCGTGGGTGCCAGTAGAAGCGTAGTTTAGAGTCAGGCGAATGTATTGTTTATATATAATGGTGGATGTTGGTTTATTGTTTGTGAAGTCTGTGTCAGCGATGGTTCTTTAAATGTTTAGTTTCTTGTTGGCAGATAAAATTATGTTGTCTATGTGTTTTGTGAAAGTGAGATGCGTGTCAAGTGTTACTCCGAGGATTTTGGGAGTTTTTTTAAAGGGTATGTTGTTTAGGTAGACTAGTGGCTGTGTGGCACCAAGTTGGTGGTCGGTGGTAATTAATGTAATTGAAGATTTGTTTGGTGAGGCGGACATTCTGTTTTCTGTTGGCCATGTTTGAAGTAGGTTGATATATTGTTATGTCAGGTTTGTGGCCGTGTTTAGGTTCTGGTGTGTAGTTGCTATGGTGATGTTATCTGCGTAGGTTGTTATGATTGTGTGATCTGTTTGTGGTTGTGGTAGATCGGCCGTAAATAGGTTGAATAGTGTGGGGAATAGTGTTGAGCCTTGGGGTTGTTGATGTTTACTGTTCTGGATTTTGTATTGTTTGTTTGTATTTATGCTGTTCCTTCCAGATAGAAAGTTGGAAATCCATTTCTTTTGGTTGTTGGGGATGTTAGATTTTGTTATTTTGTGGATTCAAAGTTGTGTTTGGGTACGCTGTGAGGTCGAACTGCTTGGTTTGATGTGATTGATATATTATTGTTTTATGAGTTGGTTTTGAGTTTAGGCTGTTGAATGTGGGTTGTATAATGTTTGTGAATGGGTTGTAGTTGAGTGGTTTTGTTGAAGCCGTGTTGGTTAGAATTCGTGTTGATGATGTGTGGAGTTATTCTTGTTTAGTATGGTTTCTAGTAGTTTGCTGTGTTGAATAATAGAGAGATGGGGCGATATGATGCCGGGTCAGAGGGGTCTTTTTCTGGTTTTAAGTTTGGGTATAAATCAGATAGGGCTTTTTTCCAGATAGGGGGAATGAAGTTTAGGCTAATGGACATGTTATATATTTGTGCTATTTGTTTTAAAGCTGTATTCCCTAGGTGTTTGAGGTATTGTCTGGGCCAGTTGCCGGTGAGTTTTTAAGTGTTTTTGTTATGTTTTCTAAGTCAGTTGTGGTTATTTCTATTGTTGGGTCGTGGTTGAGTTTTATTTTCTTGAAGGCTTTGATGATTTTCCTGTTTTGAGGATGTGTGGGTTTTTGACTCTGCTTGGCGAAGTGAGTTGGAGTGTGTTTGCATTTTGTTTGTTGGTTTGTAGGTTTTCTGTGTTTAGGTTTTTGATGGATCCATGAGTGTGTTTGCTGGTTGGTTGAGTTTTTCAGTGTATTGTTTTCCACATTCTGGTGTTGTTCGTGTGTTGGGTGTTATTGGTGAGGAAGGTTTGGAAGTTGTTTGAAGAATGTGTGTTTGTTCGGTTTATGATTCGGGTGTTTAGGGCGTTAATCTGTGTTGCCGTTTGGGGTGATGTGTATGTTTTTGTTCTGGGCGAGTTGTTTGATTAGCTGTTATGGGGGGGAGGGTTGTATTTTTTTTTATGTATCCTTTGGGGATGGCTTTGTTAGCTGCTTTTTGAATTAGAGAAGTGATATTTTGTATGGCTTTTTTGATTGTTGATATGTTAGTGATATTTAGGGGATTTATGTTGTTTTCTATATGGTTGGCGAATAGTGTCCAGTCTGCCTTTTTGTAGTTTGTGTATGTTTTTCTGAGTGGGTAGTTTTGTTTTATGACATTTTGGTATATTTTATGATGATGGGTAGGTGGTCGGTTTGTGTTGACCAGTGGAGTTTTGTGTGTAAATTTGGTGAACATAGTGTTATGTCTGGTGATGTGCACGTTTGGTTGGTTTGAGGTGGATATCTGGTGTGGCTGAAGTTTGGCAATGATGTGGGTTCCTCTTTGGTTTGCTTGCTTGGGCGTTTATAGACCATGTTAGGGTTGGTGAGCGTTGAAGTTTGCCCCCCATTATGAGGTTTGGGAAGTGTGAGATTTCGGAGAGGTTTGGTTTGTAATTTCTGGGGCATTGTGGTGAGGTGTGGCGGGGAGTCGTAGAGCGTTTATATAGATTGTGGGGTTTTTAGTTTATCATTATTGTGAATTATTATATTATTAATTCAATATATTATAGTATATTACTATATATATATTATAATATGATTTATATATATATATAATAATTATAAATATATTGTATAATATATATGGTATATATATATATATAATATTATGATATTGTAATTATATTATTATATATATATATATATATATTATATATTATTTATATTATTGTATTATATAATTATATATATATATAGTATATTATATATATATATATATATATATATTTTTTCTTTCTTTTTTTTTCTTTACCTCTCTTCTTCCCAAGACTGGGAGTAAGTGACGCTACAAGCATGGAAAAGAAAAGCAGTAGGAGAATATGACAAAATGTCGAAAAGAAAGCCGCCTTCCGCCCCTCTGTACATTAATTAAGTGAAAACTCGTACACAGCACACAAATCCACCCTAGAGCTTATGGGACCGCGGGACCGAGACGGGCCCTCACTATGGTAAAACGTCAATGTAAGGGTTCATCCCTGGCCCAGGTGGGCGACAACCATGCCATGATGACCACCCATTCTGCTCCTGATCATGTCACCTTTATTCTCGCCTCTGACCAAAACTAACATTTCTCTCCTCGATTCGTTCACCGACTCGATCCCACTTTCTCTTCGGGTCTCCCATGCCGGTTCGGTTCCCAACACACTCACATATATACATCCGCTTAACCAACCGACTATATCATTCATCCTTCCACAAATGACCAAACAGTCTCAACATACTTTCATTTACTTTCTTGTCATTTACCCCTTTCTTCACACCCACACAACTCTCTAATAATCAAACCATTCCTCATTTTTATATTCTGCTCACACACTGCATGCCTCTAAAATTGGTTCTTGAACACTTGAACTTTAAATTATAACTGTCTTATTCTAAGACCATAGTCTCACTACATACAATAGGTAACAACATCCTCATGTAAGACCCTGCGCACTCAAGACTTAGTCCCTTTACATTCACAACGATTTAATTGTCACCAGCACTTTCCTGCATTTCCACGACTTTCCTACATACACTCTTGCATCATCCGTTCCGCTTTATCCAACACATACCCCTAAATTATTTAAAGCTCTCCGCTGCTCCCATCTAACATAACTAACACACTGGACAGACTGTCCTCACTCACACCATAACCTTACTCTTTCTACGTTTACTTTCAACCCGCTCTTTTACATACCCTAGCCCTCGTCTGCCATTTCTACAATCCTCTCAACTCTCTTCATTCGCCACACAGAACCAAAAACGAAAATCATCCGCATATAATAAGTAGGGCACTCCCTCATCTCCATCTCAATCATTCGAACACCATTTCCTGCCATTCACACCTCGAATTCTTTCATAAACCCCATCCATATACCAAATTGAATAACCAAGGAGACATCACCAAACCTGTCTACTCCGCTATTATCTAACCATCAGCCATTGACACCACCATTTATTGCTATACACACGCTTTCCCTATCGTCATACATACTTTTGAATTCCATTCCGAAGCCACAATACACAACACTATATCATCACTAATACCTGCTAAAGCTTCCCTATTAACTCTATCATCGCCTGTTGCAAATCCATCAAACCTAAATATAATTCATCTTTTTCATGATTTTCTAAATCTTTGTTTTTAATGTAAAGATTTGATCCACACATCTCTACAACTCCTAAAACGCAACTTGTTCCTTACCATCAGTCTTCAGTCACTCCGTCACTCTTTGACCAAAATGCCAGCATATCTCTTCCCTATCTCCAACAATAACTTTTCCTATAATTTCTTACAGTTCCCCTTTTCTCGCTTACCCTTATATAAGGATACTATTCTGCTCTCCTCCTTCCTTGGAACTATAACCTCCATAACGCTTTGTTACCACACTTTCCAAATCCAATCAATCAACATCTCGCCCTTCCGCTCTTGATCATTTCACCACCAGTAATTTCATCTATACTTGCAGATTTACATTCTTCAACTTAACTGTCTCACTCTACCATTACCTCCTCCTACTAATAACCTTCATCCCCAAATACCTATTCCTTCTTAGTACCATAAACCTCAACACTTCATAAACTATCTTACATGTTAATATTGTGCAGCATTTTCGAAGTGTTCTTTCCACACTCCCCTCACACTCATTTCATCAGTTACAAAAGCACCATCCCACTTCATTATTCTAAGCAGATTCAACTTATTCTTTCTTAAAACCTTTCGCGATTCTTCCAGAAGAGATTCTATTTCCTTGTATGTCCTCATTCATCTTCCTTCCAAAACTGTTCATTTACCTCTTGTTTTCCTCCTACGTATGCATTTTAGTATTTTTTTTTCTCCTTATTATTCCAAGCATCTTCTTTTGAAACTTTCATCATTTTGCTTTTAGTACATTCAACACGCTTCTTTTTTACCTTTTAACCGCTTTCATCACTCTTCATTCACATTCACTACTGATATTCTATACTTCCTACTTTAGCACATCCACACACTTCCTTTGCACTACTAACAATGGCTTCCTTCATTTGCCCCCAGATTTGTTGTTTCAACTTTTTCACATTCAACCGATTTACTAGCGAGCGCTCTTACATCCTTATCCTTATGTCTTCGCTCATTAACTTCTCACTCTTATTTTACCTCTTCCTTTCGTATATCCCTCCATCAGCCCCCTAACTTATTTTACATAGAAAAATAATGAATCATAATCCCATTCCTAACCTCCTGATTTACATCCAAACATACTCAACTCTCTTCTACCACAAGGGACAATCATCATGACTTTTCACTTCGGATACATCTCTGACACTACAACCAACTCTAGTATACTTTATGGATACTCTTGTGTTTAAGAAAGTATTACTGTACCACAATACTCTCTCTTCTAAGAATCAATCACCTTCCACCATTTCATTTTCTCCGCCACCCAAAACACCTGTTATATACATCTTTGTTTGATCACTATCCAACCATTCAGGTCCCCACATATTATTTGAAGCTCATATCACCATAGAGCTTTTCGATTATTCGCCAAAAAATCGGGTAACTTCTTCAACGTTTCCTCAGATGGACCATACGTCATCAACACCATACCTTGACTTTTTCAAACTTAATTTAACCATAGGATCTACGACTCACACACAAATCTAACCATAGCTGTTGTACCAAGGTCACTCGATACAAATTGCAACTCCTTCTTCCCTCTCTCATTCATTTCACACCAGCACGCCCACTTTCACCACACCACTCATTTTTCCCGTTTTCTTTCATCTTTGTTTAGTTCAATGCGAGAAGATCAAATTTGCCTTTCTAATAATCGCATGCACCTCTCTCTCTTCTTCACATTTATTCCTTTGACATTCTTGTCCCCATACTTATGAATTTCGCCGAATAATTAGAAGGTGTTTACGGCGATCAACGACCATCTCCGAGTGCATAAGATCAGCATTCCTAGCAAGAGATAGGTGGTAGTGGGCAGCAACGCCACTACCACGGCCTTTTAGTCGACTTCTGACACGCGGACAATAGATGTGGGCATTTTTCCCCTCGAAAGGGATATGAGAAGTGGGATGTCATTGTAAGGTGTTTTATTAGAAGTGGGGTGTGGGTACTTTAATCATGTGTATATGATATGTGTATGTGTGGTTGTAATTGGTGCATGGAGGATGAGTGATGTGAGATTGAATTGCAAGAGAAAACATCGCACCATTAGAATGGGAGGGTAATTTCATCGCTTCGAGTATGCGATGTTCTCATATAATATATATTATATATTATATATTATATAGTAGTATATATATATTATATATATTATATATATAAATTATAATATATATAATATATATATATAATATATATATTATATATATATTAATTATATAATATATATATATATATATATATTATATATATAATTATACCTATATAATATATATATATACTTATATATTATATATTTTTATATATATATTATTTATATTATTATATATATAGTATTAATTTTATATATATCTATATATATTATATTATTATATATGCTATTAATATTTTTTTTTTTTTTTTTTATTTATTTTTTTTTTGCAGGTTATATGTGATGATGAAGTGAATCCAATTGAAAATAAAAATAAAAATAGAAAACTTTCATCAGAGGTTAGGTTAAAATCTAAGGTATCTTCTAGTTTGCGTACAATGCTACAGTATTTTGATGAAGGAGGGCGTTTAGAGATGAAGAGAGGACTTTGAGGAGGAAGAGAGTGCTTTTAGAGTACAGGAAATATCTAATAGGCAGGCTTCTCATGATAAATTCAACACATTCGTAGACCTCATGAATACGTATATTGAACGCCAAATAAATAAAAAATGACTAAAAATTTTTAAATATTGTTTAATTTAGTCAAAGATTAATTATTAAGCTTTATTTGAATTTATTTTAGGAAAAGGAATTGGATTGGTGCTGTGTGTATGAGTGTGTGTTTGGTAATATTTCATAGATTTATTTTTCATATGACAGAATTATTCCCGAGCTTTCTTTTCCTAATGGCATAAAAGATGAGTTTATTCATAGTTGTGTTCTTTTACTTTTATACTTTTATGGAAATTTCATTATAGCTATATCACTATTGGATATTTTTATCGTCTACAGAGAGATTTGGACGTTTCAATCGGTTTAGAGAATGATCTTTGCTTGAAGACCCATTTTAATGAAAAATGAAGGCTCAATGTAACAAAAAGAGCAAATTTATACAGGTTATTCTCCCAAATGAAATTTTCTGTTCCTAGTATTTATTAGAAAGAGGGGAGCTTCATGTGATCTAAGACGAAACCAGATGCATTATAGAAAGATACCGTATATTCCCAACACTTAAGGACCAAGATTTCGAAAAAATTTAAGGTTTGCAGAAATACTCTTACATTCCTGATATCTCAGTTAAGATCATTTCTGAAAGGAAAATTATATGATTTATTTTGAATAATTCTGCCTTGTGAAAGATTTTAAATTAATCTTTTTTTCTTTCTTTTTTTTTTATCAGGTTCGTGATGATGGTATTGATGCTTATGTTCAAATTTACCATACCGGAGTCGCGTTTCCTTTTAAATGATATTTGAAGATTTTAAAGACATGTCTTGAACATATGCCACTCAAAGTTCAATAACACTATAATCATGTCTGTCATGATGTCAGAAAGGTGAAGGAAAAGTTCTTTTGATTGATTTAAAGTTCTTGGGATGGTTGGTTGCTGATATTATTTTTGACCAAAGATTAAACAGGTGGGTTATGAATCCCTGCAATCTATGTGATTATATAAATGAAAGATGTTAACCAGAATGGATTGATAGCAGCTTTAGTAAAACATTAACCCGTACAGAAAAGTTTTCATTTGCTTGAAATAATGGTCTGAAATAATTAAGAAAAAAAAAAAGCCCGCTGTAGCCAATCGCATTTATACAATTGAAAATTGTTTTGTAGTACAAATACTCTTATAGTTACTTAGTATGAAATAAATAATTGGTTCAATTAGTAAAAAAATTGTCAAGTATTTCTTATCAAATTCGCTACAAAACTAATGTAGTTACAGTTTAAATAAACATTTTAATAAATGTATAGAATATTTTATTTATTTTATTTCAACTGTGGGATTCATGTTCCATGTTTGTTTTCTCTTTATTTTTATTTTATTTGTTATGTATTTTACTTTCGGGATTGTTCAGACTTTATTCCAAACTGTTCATTTTCCTCTCCTTTCCTCCTACGTATGCAACTTTTAGTCTTCTTTTATCCTCCTTATATATTTCCATATTCCTTTCTTTTGTGACCTCATCATTGCCTTTCAGCACATTCATCTACTCCTCATTTTTACTTTTAACGACTTGCATCTCCACCTCATTCCACCACTCATTATTGACGTTTTTACTTCCTACTTTAGCGCACTCACATACTTATCTTGCACTATTAACAAATACACCTTCATTTGTGTCCAGATTTGTTCAGTTTCACCTTGGTCATATTCAACTGATTTACTTGCAAGAGCTCTCACATACTTTTCCTTATAACCTTGTTCACTTATCTTCCCACTCTTAATTCTCCCACTCCCTTCCTTATATATTTCCTCTTCATCCATTCCCCCACTAACTTAATCTTACATAAAACAGCATAATTATTTTATATTCCCAACCCCAACCCCCCTTACTGATTTAACATATAGCGCATTATAGAAGTTGATGGGTAAGAAAAGCTTTATCTTTCAACAAAATTTTAAAGCTACTGCGATAAAGTTTCCCGGACAAGAAGATCCAAAATACGGATCCCAGACTCCTTTGAAGCAGTAAAATTGCTTGATATTTGTGCAATGAACTAAATTAGTGTGAACAGTTGCAACTTCAATAGGAACGAATGTTTAATAATAGCATTTATCGCTCTGTGCATGAAGCGGTTGTATCTTCCTACAGCACAGGTTGCCAGATTATTGAGTTGAAAGGCGACGACTACAGTACCCCCCCCCCCTCCTTCAGAGTGTTAGTCAGTGAAGGGTCAGACAAGATAACGGCTAGGCCAACAACTTCGACCAACACTATCTTCAATATGTAAACGTTGCAGAAAAGGAGTCTGCATAGGTGGTTATAATGAAGGAGGAGATGGGGAAGACATGGGAGAGGAGGGAGGAGAATCGGAACATCTGGTGGAGTTGGGGAAGTTTCCAGGTTCCGGAGGATCGGCCTATATGAAGGCCGACTTGAGACGATCAATCCAGACTGCTTCGGACGCTGGATAGTTAAGGACTTCTCTGTACGACTGAGAATCATGAAGGGACCATCGTTTCGAGGTTGTAGAGCAGTCCTATGAGGGTCATGACGAACGAGAACGTGTGTGCAGGTTTCAAGGTCTTTCGGAATGAAAGAGTGGACCGTCTTGTGGCGTGAAAGTATTGGTATCTTCGACACGGATCAGCTACCCAAGCGGGTTAGGTAAGAGAGGGGAACCGACGAAGGAGAAGGGGAAGACTGCGAAAAGAATTGACTAGGCAAACATAAGAGTGAGTCATAGATGAGCCCCACAGCTGTGCACTGAAGATTCTCCTTGAGAACAGTGTGGATGCAGAGAAGAACAAGAGGATGAGCTTCACTCCAATGCTTATGTAGAAGTTGAGCTGCAAGCGATCTTAAGCTGGCGATGAAACAGCTTTGAGAGTCCGTGTGCCGCAAGATGGTACTCTGTGGTGCGGACACGTTCGGACCCAAGGATGCGCCTTAAATCTCTCCAAAGAAAGGATTCAAATTGACCATCTTGATCTGTGGTAACTGTAAGAGAATACCTTACCGCGTAATCTAGTGAGTCGTAAAAACTTTGGCTATGGATTCAGCAGTAATAACTTTGAGAAGTATGGCTTCTGACCAACGAGTGAAACGATCAATACTTGTATGTATTGGTGTTCGTCAGAAAGAGAAAGTGGATCTTCTCAAAACATTCCCCAGGTGGGAAAATGTTACCATAAGGTGTTCTGGTGTGTTTCTGTACCTTAGCTCGCTGGCAAGAGGGACATTCAACCCCATTTTTTCACATCGATATTAATATCGGGCCACATGAAACGATCCGTGACCAACTTCTGAGAGGGTACAAAACCGGGGTAAGAAAGGAAGTGAAGAGCAAGAAAAACGAGTTTGCGAAAAGCAGTGGGAATGAACGGAACCTGTTGACAAGTCGCAGATGAGTTGTTTGTCAATGGCAGGGGAAAATCAACCTGAGTTGCGGAGAAGGGTCTTCAGATGCCTGTACAGTTGCAATGTCCTCATTGTTGATGGAATGGAAAGATAATATGGAATTAACCTCATTGCGAGAATGTCCATTCGCATTGAGATTATTCAGTCCTGGAAAGTGCCGAATGTCCTTAGTGAATTGCGAGACATACTTCAAGTGACGAGCCTCTCTGGAAGATTGTCGTCCGCGTCTGGAAGCCATCGCAAATGTGATTGGTTTATAATCACTGAGAACATGGAACTTCCGACCCTCCAAGAAAAACCTGAAGTGGCATATAGCCAGGTAAATTGCTAGAAGTTCTCTGCTGATAGCACTGTAGCGAGTTTCAGCAGGTTGCAACTTCTTCGAGAGAAAGGCAAGGGGCGCCCAATAACCCTTCAGGTATTGCTGCAGGCAGAGATGGGCACCGTTACTTTGAATTGCTAAGCGTTACCTTTACTCGTTACTTGACAAGAATTGAGTTGCATTACCGTTACATCGTTACATTTTATAAATCTAATAGCGTTAACGTTACATGTAACGTCACAAATTTAAAAGTTTTGATGATTGATGAACAATATTTTATTTACCCTAATCTAAAAAAAATTATGAAAAAGCATACTTAGGATCTTGAATTCTACATATGAAGAATTACCTTTAAGCATAACAAGGGTTTCAAACATAGTATCAGTTTATTTCTTTTCGAGGAGTGAAGATGACTTGCAAAACTGAACAATCTCCTAACAGGTGTTGAAGATGGTAGTACATTATTGTAAAGTAAAGACTTTTTTTTAACAGATGGGTACTTTTGCAGCGACTGCAGAGAATGATCTTTATCAGCTAAATATTGCAATTCTTCTATTTCTTGTGTGTCTTTATCTGGCGAGGCAACTAATATTGATGGCAGATCTTCATACTCAAAAAAAGTTGTTATAACTATTACTGCCGGTCGTACCAATAACCTCGTTAGTGAATTCGACTGTACTCGAGATACTGTCCTAACAGTAGAAATTAACATTTCTTGGCATTTCTTCCTATTGAATTCAGGTTTTATAGTGAGACATTTTATTTTAAATTCTTTACATTGATTCTGCAAGCCGGGAACTTTTGATAAAAGAAAATAGCGATTTGAATAGACAGTCCGAAGCCCTCTGATATTCAAAAAGGAAAGCATGATGTATATGGTAAGAAGTGAGGGACATTGAGCCGACATACAGAGAAAAAAATACCCCACGTCATTTTATGGCGGAGATGACCCCTAAAAATGGTGTCTGAGGATCTGTCCAGATCTTATCTGGTGGAATCTGGCCTTTAGGCTGTGCTCCTCGTATTAGATATACAGGGTTTGATGTTCCCGACTGATATCTGGTGATCCGCTTTACTAACACTTGTTCCTTAATCCAAAATTTTCCTTAACCCGGTTTGTATATAACCCCCATTCGACTCATAGTCTCCATATATAGTCATATATACCTTTATAAATCGTTATCACCAAACATAGACCCAAACCACTGGAAGAAACCCTCTCCAATGCCACCAGCAGCTAGCGCGTGAGACGAAATCTTGAGTATGTGAATCTGAAATGAGCCAGTATTGTCTAAGAGCCAGATAGCTTCCGTTGCCCCTTCTCTAATATATATATATATATTATTTTATCCACGAATATATTCATATTTTCAATTATTTATATGATTATATAATAATTAATATATGTTTATATATAATGATAAAGTAGAGCCTAGTTTGAAATACAAAAGATATTTATATGAGAGAAGAGAGAGAGAGAATCTGTCGCATCGTGACTTTTTGTTTGTGTTTTTTAGAAACAAAAAGCTCTAAAAAAATGCAACAATTCACAATATATTAGGTAAAGCATGAGCATAGTTCAAGGCGACATCCTATCAGATCAAAGGCCTATTAAATTTAAGGATCCTTTTATTGCATAAAAACTACAAGGAAAATGAAGAGTAGTATAAGTTGTTTAAGAATAGACTCAATATTTCTTCTGTTTATTTTTAACTAATTATCTAGCCCAGTTGACGCCGCAATAAAAATAATACTGCTTTAATTCTTTATTTAATTCAATTAACAAATTTTTACAACCAATACTCTCCCATTCTCTGTTAAAAGCATGAACTTATTATTAGCTTTATACTAACATACCAGTGATAAATATTTATTATTAATTATTAACCAATAGAGTAATATAACAGTAAGTAAAAATTATACCCTGATCACAAGCAGAAAAAAAAAAGATTTTGGAACCTCTTCTTTAGCACAAACAGAAAAAAAAAACTGTTTATAGTCTATCTTTAAACCGATAGCTATTCTTTAAAACAAAATAACGGCTACCATGATAACACACACCATAGAATGATAGATATGGTAATATTTTTATGCAAATTTATTTCACTTTCTCGCTCTCCAAAGAAACCATAAAAGCAAAATTATGTGAGGACAAGTCAATTTAACTAATGGTCTAAGGAAAGCCTATAAAAAACCCCAAAAAACTCTTCCCAGCTCCTCTTTGCTGGCATATGCTATTGAAAATAATTACACATCCATAAGTAATGCTGAAGTATTAAGCTATATATATATATATATATATTATATATCGTAGCATACATTCTATAATATATTTAAAATTTAAGATAATTTTATATAGTAGTATTTCTTTTTCTATATAGTATAGTAAGATATATAGTATATATATTACTATCACTCTCATACCAGTTATTAAGCTATATACAATAATAATATATATTATCAATTATAATACTTATACTATATATAATCAGAGCGCGACTTTGACACTCAGGTCTTACCACGAGTTTACATAATTGAAACGTATCGCATCTGCTCTACAAATTCTGCTATTAAAAGTTACGATTTAATAATTCTCTTTTTTATGTATGTCAAGAAAGTTAAAACCAATATGAAAGAATTTTGCATACCCAATTAAATATTAATAGCATTTATTTAAAAAAATTTAAACAATCAAAAAGTAGGAATTCCAAACGCTATTAAAGAATGCTATTTTTCAATCAATATATAAAAATTAGCAGGGTGGACAGGCTCGGGGCCCTTCTCCGCAAAAAAGGCGAGATGAAAATTTTATGACAGTATACGCTATACACCAATTCGTGAATCCTAAATTTCTACAAGTGTTTTCTTCTTTTCCCACCTACCTAGGAATCTAATAAAACACTCGTTTTTTTTAAAATATGCAAAAATAATCTAAATAAACCTTGTAGTATTAAATTCTGTGCATTCCATTTCTGAAATAAAAAATAATTAATATTTCAATCAGTATTAAACATAAAAGATATTATCATCTCTTACTCGTAAATACCTTATACATGATGGTAATAATAATAATTTTATAACACAACAATTTTCTATAAGCGCGAGCAAAAAATTTTAAAGAAAATATTAATTAAAAAAATCTTGTAATAAGATAAACAATACATTTAATAAAAAAAATATCATAATATAATAATAATAGATCTTAATAATAATAATAATAATAATAATAATATAATAATAATAATAATAATAATAAATAATAATTAATAAATAGGTAAATTCTAATAAACAATAAATTCAAAAATAATAATAATAATATACATGTGATAAATAATAAATAAGGTAAAATCTATCTGAAATAACATTCTCTACTAATAATATTTCTAAATCTTTTAAGCCCATATAATTTTTATAGTAGACTTACAGCATTCTTCAGTTAATAAATAACTATTCAAAACAAAATAAATAATCCTAAAAATAAAAATAATCTAACAAAGAATACATTGAAATAAATAACACACTAAAATGAAAAGAACAGTCATTCACATGTTAAATATAAGAAAACTCTTTCCTTTAAGAGGTAAGAAGAAGAAACCAATTTCACCATATAAATCCCAAAGTATCTAATATTATCAAGATCCTATTATATTTATATATATATACTAAGTATAGTAAGAATCTATTCACTACCATCATATATAATACGCACGTAAAAAAAATACGTAAATACATAGGACACCTTATACTACATATATATAATTAGTCGAATATTGATAATAGACGGTAACAATGTATAATAATACAGGATATGGTAGAGTTACTATATTATTGTAAATACGTTCATTCCTCTAGTCGTACTTTATTATATAATTAGTATGAGAATAGTACATTGTTAACTATATCCATAGTATCTACTATATATCTACCTCATAGTTATAATATATATACTTAATAATTATATTTTATATATATATATATATATAATAAATAACTGTATATATTAGATGAAATATAATATAACTACTACTACTATTAATTATCATTTAATCTAAATAAATTGAATACATTCAATGCGGGGTAGTGTCAATCACTAAACATCATATATCTCGAAAACTATCTAAAAAACGAAATTTCCTTTATAGGGAAGGCAAAGGAGGTTAAGATAATTGTCTGGTGCAAATCCCAGGCATTTCTAATAAATAGAATTAAAGTTACAGCAAAATGAAGATTTAAAATTTAAATTAAATTTGGCAGGAAAA
>JABUQX010005689.1:0-2500 GCA_015478945.1 Trachelipus rathkii
TACTACTCCGAATTGAAAGAAACTTGTAAAAAATAATAAAAATAATAATAATAACAATAATAATAATAATAATAATATAATAAAATAATAATAATAATAATAATAATAGTAATAATAATATAATAATAATAATAATAATAATAATAATAATATAATAAATAATAAAAATAATATAATTAATAAAAATATAATAATAATAATAAATAATAATAATAATAATAATAAAAATATAATAATTACCAATAACAATAGTAATAATAATAATACTAATCTAATGTAATAAAAATTATAATAATTAATAATAATAATAATAAATAATAATCAATAATATAATAATAAAATAATAATAATAATAAAATATAATAATAAAAGAGAAGAAAGAAGAAAGAAGAAAGAAGAAAGAAGAAGAAAGAAGAAGAAGGAAGAAGAAGAAGAAGAAGAAGAAAGAAAGAAAGAAGAAAGAAAGAAGAAGAGTATATTTAAGAAGAAAGAAGGAAAGAAGAAGAAGAAGAAGAAGAAGAAAGAAGAAGAAGAAGAAGAAGAAGAAGAAGGAAGAAGAAGAAAGAAGAAGAAGAAGAAGAAGAAGAAGAAGAAGAAGAAGAAGAAAGGAAAGAAAGAAAGAAAGAAGAAGTAGAAGGAAGGAAAGATGGAAAGAAGGAAGAGGATAAGATAAGAAGAAGAAGAAGAAGAAGAAGAAAGAAGAAGAAGAAGAACTACAGAAATACAGAACTACAGAACACGACTAGCAAAGACTTTACAGTCCACTCAAGGCTTAGTCTGTTAAGTATTTTTTGTTTTATTTAATTTGTTGGATGTGTCTACTATTTTAAATAAAATCTGTTATGTAGTTTTAGTGTGATCGATTAGATTACCGTCTTAGAACAGATATGTTCTATGCGGTAACTACAGTTATTCATTACAGATTAGATTACCGTCTTAGAACCCAAATATGTTCTATCGGTAACTGCAGTTATCATTACAGTTTTTTTGTAACAGAGGTTCTATGCGGGTAAAACATCAAAGTTATTTTACTACAGTTATTTGTTAACAGATGTTCTATGCGGTAAACATTAAAGTTATATACTACCAGTATTCATTACAGTTATTTGTAACAGATGTTCTATGCGGAACATTCAAAGTTTTACTACAGTTATTCAACAGTTATTTGTAAACAAGATGTTCGGATTGCGGTGGACTGAAAAGCTTATATTATTACGGGTTAAGGCGAAAGTGCGATCGATGTTTTCACCTCCTTAGAACGGATACTTTGCAAGCCATGAACATCAAAGCTACTACAAGCCGTAATTTTATTTACGATGTATTTATAACATTTTCTAAATTATTTCAATTTTTTTTTAGTTTGATTTTATCATATTCAGGATACTACTAATTCTTGTATTTGAATAAAGTAAAATCGAGTTGACTTGACGTTCACAGACCAATATCTTTAAAATGTTTATCTAACTTTTGTCTTGAATTGAATGATGTTGGCGCTGTTCACTATTTCATAAGAAAGACTATTCCACTTCTCGAAGAAGAAGAACTAGAAGAAGAAGAAGAAGAAGAAGAAGAAGAAGAAGAAGAAGAAGAAGAAGAAGAAGAAGAAGAAGAAGAAGAAGAAGAAGAAGAAGAAGAAGAAGAAGAAGAAGAAAAAGAAGAAGAAGAAGAAGAAGAATTATAATAATAATAATAATAATAATAATACTAATAAAAATAATAAAAATAATAGAAATAATAATAATAATTAATAATAATTAATAAAATAATAAAAATAATAATAATAATAATAATAATAATAATAATAATAATAATAATAATAATAATAATAATAATAATAATAATAATAATAATAATAATAATAAAAAAATAATATTAATTAATAATATAATAATAATAATTAAATAATTAATAAATAATTAATAAAATAATAATAATATAATAATAATAATAATTAAATAATATAATAATAATAATGATGATATAATAAAATAATAATAATATAATAAATAATAATATAATAAAATAATAATTAATAATAATAAATAATAATAATAATAATAATAATAAATAGAATTATAATATTAATAATAATATAATAATAATATAATAATAATAAATAATAATGAATAATATTAAGAAGGACTAATATAATAATAACAATTATAATAATAATAATAATATAATAATAATAATTAATAATAATTAATAATAAATAATAATAATAATAATAATAAATAATAATAATAATATAATAATAATTAATTAATAATAATAATAATAATAATAAACAATAACAATAACAATAACAATAACAATAACAATAACAATTAACAATAACAATAACAATAACAATAGCAATAACAATTAATAATAATAATAATTAATATAATAATAATAATTAAAATAATAATTATTTAATAATAATAATAATAATTAATTAATAATAAAAATAATAATAATAATAATAATAATAATAATAATAATAATATAATAATAATAA
>JABUQX010005689.1:12500-25000 GCA_015478945.1 Trachelipus rathkii
TTATCATATTAATGAAAAACCGCTATATCCTTTTTATTATTTTTCCTATCAATATGAAATTTTCACAGATGTATCTTGGGTAAGACATATACATTTTAATTTAATTACTGTTTTGTTATACCCAACTCATTTTGGCCTGCTGCTCACAGGACAAGTGGAAGGTTGTCACTGCAAAAGGAGACAATTATGTTTTTTACGAAATGTTATACAATCGATGAAGAAAAGAAGAATGAAAGAAACAGTGTCCGAAGATCAACATATTTTTACACAACAAGATTTAACTTTATGTTTGTTCATAATACAATTCTGATATTATTTTGAATCAGTGTTATTAGCTAATTATATTCTTGTTAAATAAAAAACAACGTTATGCAATAAAAATTGATGTATTTTTATAATAATAGACACTACAAAAAAAGTGTCACTAAATAATTATGCTTGACTCTGTTTTCTTCTTTCTTACTTCTTCTTCATTCTTCTTCTTTGCTTCTTAATATCCTATCTACTTAAACTTTCGTTCCTTCTTTCTTTGCTTAATATCTTCTTCTTCTTCCTTTCTTCTTTCTCTTTTCTCTCTCTTCTTGCTCTTTGTCAGAGTCTTCTCTAGGTCAAAATGTACTATTAGAGGAGATATAGGCATGAACACAGCATATCTACTTAAATGAATAATGTCAGTACTGTCTTACACTACCTCTTTAGGTTCATGAACCGTAATAAATTTAAACCTTGCTGTGATAAAGTCAAGATATTACTTAGATTGGAAATAAAATAAATCACAAAAGGATCTAATAGACGAGGCTGGTGGTATTATTATTAAATATTCGGAATAAATCACACTGAGAAATCGGAAATATAATTAATTTTCATTATAGTTTTTCAGAATTTTCTATAAATATTCGAGCGGAAAAACAAGACTTTTAGACACCTATCACGGTAGACTAAATGATGTAATATTGCTGATAGAACAGAATCAGCTTGCGAGAGAACATAGCACACTACGTATGAAGATAAGTTCTTATACATATAATGGGCAAGTAATAAAAAGAGGAAAAAAAATTCTG
The DNA here is from genome assembly GCA_015478945.1 of Trachelipus rathkii. Taxonomy (NCBI): domain Eukaryota; kingdom Metazoa; phylum Arthropoda; class Malacostraca; order Isopoda; family Trachelipodidae; genus Trachelipus; species Trachelipus rathkii. The sequence goes on from JABUQX010005689.1 coordinate 13,562, forward strand.
ATGATCACCAGTTAAAATATAAATTAAAAATAATTAACTTATTTCAAAAAATATACATAAATAATAATAGAATTATTGTTTATATAAACAGATTGGACATAATCTCAACACATATAAATATAAAACAAAAAAATAAATTTATAATGATCAAGACTTAGTACATTAAGAGTGGACTATCGTAATATGTCTTTGCTAGTCGGTTGATTATCTGGATAGTTCTTAACTATTGTTATTATTATTAATTAATTATTATTAATTATTTTAATTTATTAAATAAATTATTTTATTAAATTAATTATTATATATTGATTAATTATTTTTTATTATATTCTTAAATATATATTATTATTTGGAATATTATTATTATTTAATTAATTAATTAATTATTATTATATATAATAATAAATAATTAATTGAATTTCAGGTTTATAACTACTTACTATCGTTCTTAAACTTACTCTTCTGAGCCTTGCATATTCCATTAACTTCATAATCACTTCTTCTTTCTTTCTATCTCTTCGGTCTGTCTATACTTTCTTCTTCACTCTTCTTCTTCTTTCTTTTTCTCTTTCTTATATATTATTATTATTATTATTATATATTATTAATATTATTTATTAGTATTTATTATTTATTAAGTACTGATTTTATTACATCTTATTTTTATCTGATCAAAATTTTATTAGTTATTGATTACTCTATATTAAAATTAAATTGATTTTTTTCTTTGAGCAGTTCTGATTTCCAATATATTAATATTAATTTGGGTATTGTATTTCATGTACTTAAGGCTATTATATGGTCACTATAATTTTTGGGCGCATATAACTGAAATGCATTAAACTGTTCAATATGTCTTCCTATTAATCATTAGTGAAATTAAATTATTAGAAAAGTATAAAAAAATAATCAGCATTTATATTTTTTTTATTTATTCATATTTATTATTAATTTATCTACTATATACTTATTATTGATTTTTGAAATTTATACTACATCATATTTTTTGATGCTCAAAGTTGATTTTACTATGTTATATTACTATTTATATATTAGTTCTAATACTATTTTATTATATATAATACGTATTTAAATATTTATTTATTTAAGATATCACTTTCACAGATTCAATTAATGTATGATATATTATTCAACTGAATCTGTCTTTTTTTTTTGATCCAAATATTTTATTTCATATTTATAGTATTTTTTGAATATGTCGAAAAAGCAAGCGTATTCTCTATGAATATTGGTTCACCGTGTAAGGAGATAGAAAAGGTAATTGAGCATTTTAAAATACTGATAGTATGGTATACAACTTTGAATATTTTTAATTATTATTTTATGTCTCATTTTATATTTATTCATTAATTTTCTCTTATATCTCTATTTCTCTATGACTGTGACATAGGCTCAGCGTCAGTACGTGGGTACTGTCTGTTGTCTGTTCTGTGCTTGTCTGCTACTAAGCTGTACTTGATCGATCTGTCTGCGCAAATCTGATCTGTGCTAACTACTGTCCTGTGATTCTCGAATAGGTCATTTTTCCTTAGCTCTACATCCTGTCTCGCTCCGATGGCTCGGGATTCGCGAGTAATAGTCTCAACTCGTCGTGACGTGCTACGTGCTCTTCTCCTCTTCCGTAAATTGAACTCTAAAACTTTTATGAATTACTCTCACTCTCTCTCTCTCTCTCTCTCTCTCTCTCTCTCTCTCTCTCTCTCTCTCGCGTCTGCTGCTGCTCTCAATCATCTCTTATACCTCAACTACTTCCTTGGAGATAAGTAATCTAATACTAATTTTTAATGTCTTATGAGTGATTTATCTAGTGTCCCAAAGTGTAAGAAACAGAAAATCAAGTAAAAAAAGGGTCTTTTATTATATTTTTTTATATTTTTATATCATCAACGATTTTATTTATTATTTATTTTCTATTTATAAGTTCAAATATAAGTGATAATGTAATATTTTTTGGGGATAGTAAGAAAGATACCAAACACATAACGCGATTCTATTTTATATATAAGTATTATTTTAAAAAAATAATAAATAAATAAATAATGGTAAAGACATGTTCAACTATAAAGGTGTTATCTACATAATCTCACATTAAATCGAATCGTTTGACAAATAGAAAATTTATATGAATATCAATATTGAAATCTATAATATAATTTAATTCATTATCAATCTGCTATTGAATCTATATATAATATTATAGATATTGTCTATATTTCATTATATAGTATTTGCAGAAATGTAGTATTAGGATCATATCTCATAACTATACATATATATATATATTATGTTTAGAATAGGTATCATCCTCAAAACAATATTAATGTCTATAGGCATTCTAATATGTTTAGTATTAGTATATCTTAATTTATTATATCAATATATTAAATTATATATATAATATTATTATGATTAAGTATTCTATTATTATATATCTCATTACTACTATCTACCTTGATTAGCTTTAGATGGATTATAATACTATCTATATATCTTCTACTATACCTTGTATGTTCCCTTACATCATTATATACAGCTCTAGATTATATTATCCGTATATAAAATCTAATTCAATATTCTAGTTATTATATAGAACATTATATATATGTTATAAGATATAATATGTATAACAATACTAATATTTTATGACTACTAATATAATATAATCATTCAAAATTTTATAAAGTACTGTAGCTAATCATTATCTGTACGTATGCTCTACAATAATTGGCAGATTTATATGGTTGCTACTCAAATATAAAATTACTGACAATACTACAATAGACAATACTTTATTATTATTCCAAGGCCGTATTGCATCAATATGAAGTCATGGGAAGTTTATTGTAATAATTGTTCATCCATTAGTTGAATTATTGGGCTGATAATTTATATAATTTGAGGGCTCCAGCTAAAGAAGGATTTCCAGCTCTTTGCGTTTCTTACCATTATCATTCAATCACTGGAAAAAATCTGCAAATATATTTATGAAACATTCACTATCTTTTGTTCTTATTGGACCTACTATAGTATACACTAATTGAAGCATTTAGGCGATTTGACTAAAATCAATAAATTAATTTTTCACTACCTTGCGCATACACGTGGTTTTCGTTGTAATAGGTATTGGAATGCACTTACGGTTCATAATTTTTACCTTATGAGGTACAGGTACCATGCCTAAAGCTTATTATTCTCCACCAAGTGGTTCTATACTTTGAGCCCTACTTTACTATACACAAAGTCATGATGATAACATTATAGGCAGCTGTTGAGATACTACAGTCATATATACTAGCGGCTATAGGTAAGATGGTTCGATCCATACTGTCTATGTGATCTAACGTTTTACATATAAGAGGTTCAAGTCTGGTTATCAGAGTAAGTATGAGATGTCATTCTGCTAAGATCATTCTATTGTTATATGGTATGCGTATTATGATTTAATGTAAGGCTAGGTCTAGGTGTTTTCCTCAAAAAATTTAATGCATTACCCTTAAGTACTTAATAAACGATACATTAATGGTTTCGCTACTTCTTTATCATGGCTATATATAGTATATATATATATATATATAAATATATTATATATATATATATATATTATAATATATATAAATATAGTATATTTATTGTTGAGTGATTCACTTATTGGGATCCGATGCATAATCATGCCTAATTATGTACAATAAAATCAGACACTATCACTTTACTCGTATTAGATACTATATATCTCATATAATAAACAATTACGCAATATCTTTCTGGTCTCGGATATTTATAGGTACCCCATTTGGTAAGTATAGTGAAGTCCAAATAGTGATGTTTATTCGTAACTAAGTATATACTATGAGTCTTATATATATATATTATATTATTATCTATATATATATATATAGTAATTATATATACATTATATATATATATTATTATATTATATATATATATATATATATAATATATATATATATATATTATATATATTATTATACTATATTATATCTATATCTTGCCTTATTTACGTTTTTGGTCAACTGGGCAATTCATCAGTTGGGACATTTTATTGACGATCAATCATTCATGATGGAACATGAAAATGATTTAAACTTGAAAGTTAAATTGAAAAATAATCTTTCCAAATTTCAAATTAACTACTTGGGAAGTGTTTTAAGATGAAAAAGAGATAGATACTCTTTGAACATGCTCAGTTCTTTTATTACTCGCTAAAATGAATATAGACATTAGAATCTGAAGGTACATACTGCTATGTCACACAATTAATTTTGTATTTTCCTAAAACATAATTTCTGTGGGTATATAGATATAGATGTGATATTGTGCGTTACACATTCGTTTACTTTAGAGCATCACTGTGTAGCTTGTATATTCTACATTAGTCTATGAATGCCTAGAGCGGACACGCAGAAATTCGTGCTTTGCACAAAGAGGATTGAAAGCGCGTATATAACTATCTGTACCTCGAATATGAATTATGTTGATTCATTCTATACCTTGTGCAAAGCACTAACTTGACTTCTTTTTCCAAATATTATTAAGTTCGTTAGTGGCGTTTTTTTTTTGCTCAGTTAGAGGGATAGAATACAGGAGACGGTTACTTTCTTCATGAGTGCGAGAGACATACGCTGACTGCTCTACACGTCGAATGCAGTCACTAATTTCCAAATCACTCATGAGTATTTTTATTCTTTTTTCGTGAATCGCCTGCAGTGATAGTATTTCGACAGACAAATTTACTTTTTTCAAACATAAAAATCAAGTACTTCGCCTTCGTTCTCATCACCAGCAAGAATTTTCTGATCTTTGCGAGAAATGTGAGTCGTAGATAACGGATAGCTGACATCACTAGAGATGCCGTGGTTATCATCGCCTGCACGTGCTTAACAACTGTCTGACCTTTGTTCTGGAGGTCACACCATGCATGATACAGTCGACTATATTAACTTGTCGCTGTCTTCGCATCTTGTACTATTTAATTCTCTATATCACATCTGAATGATAGCACCCATACAGACCTTAATGTTTATAGAGAGAAGTATCCGCCTTCAAGCCTGGCATATTTCATCATTCTCGCGGCTTGATCTACTCTCGCCTCTCACTCTCACTCTCACACATACATATATCCTCAGTCCTGAGAGCGTTCATCAGGGCGCGATCCCAAGAAAGGTAGCCACCTCTAGCACCAACTTAAAATATGGTTACTACCTTTATGAATCTTCGTGTGCATCTGGTCACTCAAAATTCGTTTGAATGAAGTAATTACTTTAACTGACTATTCTCGTTTACACAGGACTCCTATATATGTTGAGCTCCCTCATAAGACTTTATCTTGTCTCCGAGTATCATATCACAATAATGTGATTGTGCAAGTCGCACTCGACTGGGCTTGTCACAGAAGAATGTATTTCTTCTTTTGTTCTCCTGGCAATATTCACCACAGATTAGCCAGAGGATACATTGGTGCACTCTTCTCAGGAATCGCACGGCTCTTTCGATGAGTTTCTCTATATTATCAGGTTTTATAGTCATGTCATAGACCTATAGAGGAGAAAAATGATAAAGTAGGAGACTTTGTGATAGGTGTCAACTGGACACTTACAAAAGAACTTTACACATGAGGAACGAATTATTACTGTAAAATATCTTAAAAGATATTTGTATGAGAGAGATAATATACTTGGATAGACTCTTCACTCTTCGAGAGTTACTATTACTAGCTTATAACCACATCTGCTTGAAATTCTTCCCAATGCTAACTAATACTTCGTCGAAATTGGTAAGTCTAAACTTCTCTCCATAATTCAAAATCACAACTTTGTTGATTGAGTTGTTCGACTCTACTCATATCCTGATAATTTCCGGTATTCTCAGGGTGTCTTGTTTCAATATCCTATCTATTAATACTTTTCATCAAAATCTCCTACAACTAAACTTCCACTCTGTTCATAGTCTTATTCAATTTCATTCTTTAACTCATTTTCAAACTACTCCCCCTTTATGCCTGAGAGTGCTCTTCTCGTCTTCAGGTTTTCGAATCCATTCTTGCAGATCTGGTTTGGGATTTATAGGTTGAGGATTACCAAAACCATGAAGTGTTTAACTTTTTGAGTTTCACACTTCACATCTCTATATCTAAAACAATTCCAATCTGTCGTTATTCGACGGCTCTCCCGCCTCTCTTTACTTATGAAACAAGTGTATAAGTATTTCGATCGAGACCTTGAGTCATCTACTGGCAGCATAAAAAAAAAATTGTCTTGGAAAATCTCTCTCTTTTATGATCGAGCACACAGTAGTATTGGATATATATGTGTGACTGGGCACAGTTCAATATATAAAGGATATTTGAGTTAATAATTATCTGTTTACGCATTGGGTGCTCATGTAACTCGGATATTATTTTATTTCATTATTATTTATTGATATTCATTAATTATATTATATTTCATAGATTATTTATTATTATTATTCATCTATAATTTTACGGTTTTATATTGACACCAGCCTATATATGCATATATAATAATATATGCATATACGAACCTGTGCTAAATTAATATAATGGCCAAGATATGTGCATATGTAAACATATGCACGTATTATGTATGCATGATAAGATCCACTTTTTACCCAGTTTTATTTATACAATAATCAAAAGTAGAAATTCTATATTCCTATTTGATCTCTTCCTTACTATATGGATTGTTATTCTATTGATTATTATTATTATTATTATATTATTATTAAATTATTATTAGATTATATTTATATTATTATTATTATTATTATTATTATTTATTATTATTATTATTATTATTATTATTATATTATTATTAATCTATTATTATTATTAAATTTATTATTATATGTATGTATTATTATTATTTTTAATATGATATGATTATTATTAATTATTATTATTATTATTATTATAATTATTATTATTATTATTATTATTATTTATTATTATTATTATTATTATTATTATATTATTATTATTATTATTATTATTATTATTATTATTATTATTATTATTATATTTTATTATTATTATTAATATTATTATTATATTATTATTTATTATTATTATTATTATTCATTATTATAATTATTATCTATATTATTTTAATTATTTCATTATTATTATTATTATATTATTATTATTATTTTATTATTATATATTATTATTATTATTATTATTTATTATTTATTATTATTTAATTTATTATTATATTATTATTATTATTATTTACTCACTCGAACATATTTAGTTAATTATTGATCATATATAGTTATATTATTATCTATTTTTTTAACTTCACTATTATATAGAGAGTAATTCATTATTGAAACTCATGATTACCAGATATAATGTTTTTAGAATATCATACACTACCCCTAACTACCTACAGTTTATAAACCTAGATAAAATGAGACATCATATAACACTTTGCTTAAAATAATATATATATATATGAATATATATATATATTATTATATATAGTATATATATATCATATATATAATTTAATATATTATATATATAATATCTACCTTACTTATGGCACTTGCGTCTCTTATAATCTCTCAAAATATAGTGTCAAAAAACGCATCGTCCGGCTAATTTCTTGTGACAAAACTATTGTAAATAACTCCCCTAAATAGCTTTACCTATCGTGATGGATGGCCTTACTTCTTACTTAGCCATCTCTATTCTGTGATATATATATATATTATATAGACTTATTGGCCTATACATACTGTATTATACTACCGTACTGTATAATGTTATATTTCTTCTCTCATGACTATTAAATACCTGACCTCTGAGCTCTAAATAGCTAAGACGAATTACTTACATATATTATATTTGGACCTGGGAAGGTATTTTTCGAGCATTTTAATTATATTTATTACCTTATAGCTACCCTCACCTATATAAAAGATATAGCCCTATATTCACCTGTGAGTTATAGTAGGTTAAATCAGTTGTTTAGAACATATTATATACTATATATAGAAATAATTATTAGAAAAATTTCAGGTGAGCCAAATGTTATATCTTAAAGCACACACTAAGTATATAATTACACATAATAATACACCCTCCATACATACATCACTGCTCGTATCCTATATAATTTTAACTCACACAAACAAATCATACACCTATACACACCTACACTACTAACATATATATATATATAATATATATATATATTATTAATATATATATATAATATATAATATATAATATTATTTATATATATATATTATTATATAAATATATATATATAAATATATTATATTATATATATATATATTTAATATAAATTATATATATGTATATATCAGTATATATATATAAATATATATATTATATATATCTATATATATATATTATAATACTATATATATATATATATATATAATATATAATCTAATATATTATATAATATATATATATATATTATATATATAATATTATATTAGAGATGGCCTACAAAAATAATAATATCGAGATAATCGAAATTATCGGATCATTTTTTGGCTCGATATATCGATAATTTTTGGGCGATGATTTAAATAATATATTATAATAAAGGTAACGATCATAATAATAAATATCAGATAATTATATATTATAATATTATAATTTTAATAATAATTATATTAATAATAATAATAATAACTTACCCTTAATTCAGAAATAACTAATAAAAATGAAGTGAAGTAAAACATTCTTAATTAAATAATGTTAATTACTGATCTTAATATCCATCGCGTCTCAATAAAAATAAAAATAAAACATAAAAAATTTTATAATGGGCCGGAAAAATAAAATATAATATACTATCTAATAAATCAACTAATAATAATACATTACATATCACACTCACGACCACCTAATGAAGTGATGAAACTCTGAATCAATATCCCACATCATAATTATTCGTTCTTCACGAGTATTCGTATCACAAAATTCACCACTAAATAATATATAATAATAATAATTAACGAATAAATACATAATAATAAAATAATAAATCACGAAAAATAATAATAATTTGAGGTGAGATTTATTAGATTATATCATGATATAATAATAATATTCGTAATAATAATAATAGATAATAGTAAAATAGAATTACATCAAAATTGAGAGAACTAAATCAATAATACCTAATATAAAATAATAATAATATACAAATCATATAAATTAATAAATAATAGAGATTAGGAATTATTGGTCTCACGTTAAGAATTCGATTTCGCACATACACGGTGGAATATGAGTACACCAACATATGAGTTTTGTTTATCTACATGAAGACTTTACTTATTCTAAGTTAGCTAATTACAACAACTGACTAGATAGAATTAAACTTACTGACGACCCACGTAAATTTTTGGAATTGATAGACACCGAGAATAATATACATAAGAGCGCATTTATCTAAATCACGCAAAGGGGCGACTACATGACAAAGATTCCTATACTGTTAGAACTATAACAATGGCAAAATATTAATTTACTAACTGTAATATAATGCGACGTCTATTCTGCGTCGAATAGCTAGATAAACCGTAACTATATATATTAAACACTAATTAGTATATCTGCTCAATGAAATGAGTATAAATTAGATATTGTAACTTATATCCCAGAGCTATAATAGTCTATTATTGGTGTACCATTATTAGATTATATATATTAAAGTATATATTTAGTAGTGATATGAATCTTAAATGAAATTTGTAATAATAATTATAATTATTAATATATATATATAATATATATATATATATTAATATTATATATAATATATAATATATATGATATCTATATTTATATATACTTTATATATATATATTAATATAGTATATTATAATATTATATATATTATCTATTATTATTATATAATTATAATATATATTATTTATTTATATTAATATATTAATATTAATAGATAATATATATATATAATATATATATATACGGTTATATATATATATTTAAATATATATATATATATATATATATATATATATCATATATAATATATAATATATATATTAATATATTATATATATATTATATATATAATATATTATATAATATATTATTATATATATAATATATATATATATATATATATATATATATATATATAATATATATTATAATATATATATTTATATATTATATAATATAAGAGCGCTCCTAGCTCAGAGGTAGAGCACTCGCTTAGCAAGCGAGAGGGCCCAGGTTCGAGCTGGGTGGAGCGAGAGAATGTGAGCTATTTCTCTCCTTACTCTTGCTTCGTCCCACTCAGACGTTTATGAGTACATTTGTGGTGTGTTTGCTACTAATGGGAAAACTTCCCGGCATCCGCGATAGGTCTGGCCAGCCAGCGAATAGCCGTTAGGCCCGCGTAACCCAAGGACCTTTCTCGATGGGTCCACTGACAGTTCGTGGTTTTCTACAAGGACCAGGACTTTCCTGGGGGAGGACAGTTTATATATTATATATATTATATATATATATATATATATATATAATATATATATATATATTATATTATATATATATATTATTATAATATATATATATATATATATATATATATATAATATTATATATATATATAATTAAAGGTTAAATAACTTGAGTTACATGAATAAAAGGAAAGGAATTAAAAAAGCTAATCAGTAGTTTATTTTCCTTTTTCAGTGAAATATTTTTTATAATTTATTTATTTTTTTTCTGAGACGTTAGACTTTGGCAGTTAAAGTCCGAGACCCGCCTTAGTATTATATATTCACTATATAGTATGTAATTTATATATACGTTAGTAGCTCTTAGTGGAGTAGTTGTATCAAGATGTCAGTTAGTGAGACGAAGATAAATATCTATTGCAATATGCTAAATATTCTATATACCTAGGTAACTAAGTTATATACTCTCTGTTGAGCTGGTAATTTATATTAATATATATAATACTATAGTTATATATAAGTATACATACTAGAATAGTATTACTAAGCTTAAATCTAATGGGGCTACTATTTGCAACACAAAACTGTGTTCATTGAGTCCCAATTATAATACTAGTTATAATTATAACTCATATATCAGTAATTTATATTTAAATGACAAATTATATACTTATATATGATTATTAATAGTTTTGGGGTAGTATCATAATACACATTTACCGCTATATTTATTCTCATCATTGATAATCAGTGTATATATACCTGGCATTCCAGTATATCTAAACTATTCTATAATTATATTTATTATATAATTTCTATGGTATTCATAAAATTATATTATAAATATTAGATTTTTATACTAAATGATACCAGACTATCTCCAGAATTCGTCCAAGTATCTAT
>JABUQX010005689.1:30000-32263 GCA_015478945.1 Trachelipus rathkii
TTATGTTGTCAACAGGTGAGACGTTAGAACCGTCGAAAAAATAGAAAAGTTGGGAAGTGTTTTTGAGAAGGAGATGTAAAGTATTGAGTTTTTCAAAGAGTTGAATTCACAAGGTTGTGGTGGCCCCAACGGGAAATCCCATCCAGGTCGGCACGAATAGAATCCGGAAAGCTGAAGACGAAAGGCATACTCTTAGATCCAAAAGAGGGAGCAGATTTGAATGAGTGGAAGAATGGAGAGATGAGTCATCCGCATAAGAGTGAAAAGAGTTTGAAATACAGCTGAGGAGATCGTTGATGAAAAGTAGGAATAAAGTTGGAGATAGAACTGAACCTTGCGGAATACCCACAATTAACAGGAAAGGAGGAAAGAGAAGTCGCTCCATCAACGAGTGCTGATATGGAGCGAACCAGAGAGAAACTTGACAAGAGTAAGCCAAAAGGAGGAAACTCCAAAGGAAGGGCAACGCTTAGAGAGTAGCGACGCATGCAATACTCGTCAAAAGCCTTTTGATATATCGAGTGCCACCACCCAAGAACTCCCCATAGTCCCTAAGGGCAGAAGACATAAATCAGTAAGATAGGATGGTATGGTAACCAGTTGACCTCGAGCGTCGAAAGCCATACTGATGATCTGAAAGAAGGGAATGAGACTCCAGATGATCCAGGAAATGAGAGTTAAGGAAAGTTTCAAAGATTTTAGATAGAATACAAGTGAAGAGCTATACGGAGATAGTTGGAGGATCAGAGCGGGCTGCCCTTTTTTCGGATTGGTTGGACATACGCTACGCGCGCTTCCAGCACCTGAGGGAAATGTACTAATTACTAAGCCATAAGAGTAAGTTGAACGAAGACAGGAGGGTCAGCTCGGAAGACACTCCCTTAAAACACGGGGAGGAATGCATCCGGGCGCCCTAGCCTTCCTGACACTCCATACGATCTCAGAACCCATGCACCCGATCATGCGTAATCGCGGAAAGAGGCCTAGGAAACCTGAGAGGAGAAAATCAGGAGGAGGGATGTCCGGAATCGTCCAGGTAGAATTAAGATAAAAAAGGAGGCCGAAGAGATTTAGCCTTTTCAGTAAGGAGAGTTAGCTACAGAACCGTCAAGCGAATAAGTGGAGGAAAGGCAGATTTACAAAGTTGTAGAGATGCCTTTGGCAAGAGGCCAGAAAATTTTTATCAGTAGGGAGAGCCAAGTATGTTGTCGCACTTTCTTTTAGTGAAAGCGCGCTAGCCTGTCGAATAATAGCTCTGCAATGATTCCGAGCAGAATGGGAATTAGTAAGAGTGATCAGGAGAACGAGAGTTTTTTCCATGCCGATAAGGCAATGTTCTCTCCTGATGGAGCGGAACATTCCCATCGAAACCCAAATGGATTTTTTGGAGAAAAAGATTAGTTGAAGATGGAATGAACCCGCTCATCCCTCGACGATTACGGCTCCCAACCTTTTCAGCGGTGACCGAGCGTCCTCCGAGTCAAGCAAAGATTCACTCCAAGCATCAGTTTGTAAAGAAACGGCCCAACGATCTCCAATTAGCCCGATTAAATACGTAGAAAGAACGTTTGGGGCATGGTGGAGCTGCTGGGAGAAAAAGTTTTAAATTAAGAGCTTGAAGATTTTGTGGTCAGAGTTATCGATAGGAGGGAAAATGGTGTATTTATACTTTTATATCGAGAAGGAGTAGTGGTAAAGCATAAATCAAGCGTGTTCAAGATTGGTTAGGACGATCTGGTTATGTGTGTAGGTTTCTTAATTAACTGTTCCAGATCGTTTGGAAAATACTGAATGTTTTGGCCTTCCTCCCCTCCTGCTCAGTATGTGAAGAGCCCAACCACTCAGTGTGATGTATGTTGAGGTTACCATAAATAGATTATTTTAGCAATGTGTATGGAAAGATGTAATAGTCTACCCGAAGTGGTAAAATATGGAAAAAGGGAGTGGAAAATCTGTTTCGTTAGGGGAGCAGTAGCAGAAACAACAAGATAATGTAGTAGTAGGGAGAAAGATTTTAGCCACAGGAACATCGAAATTAGGAGATTCAAGATTCTCAAGACGTGTTTACAGAGTGTTAATGTTTATATAGGCACAGACTCCACCATTTTGTCTGAAATTATAGAAAAGGTTTAGTTGGAGATATTAAGTTTTATTTGAAAAAGAATCCCTGCTAGCTGGGTCTCAGACAGAAATAAAATGTTAGGTAGAGAGTTAGCGAGGGTGATATTCCTGCACAGAATCATGGTTAGCTTTCAGGCCACGA
>JABUQX010005690.1:0-25000 GCA_015478945.1 Trachelipus rathkii
TGATGGAATGCAATGCCCCTTATCAATCACTTAATATATATTAATATTATAGTATATATATACTATATTATATATATATAGTATATTAATATATAATATAATAATATATTATTTTATATATATCATATATATACTACTATATATATATATTAGTATATATATATATATAATATTTATATATAAATAGTATATATATATATAATTATATTATATATATTATATTATATATCATATATATATATTATTTATATATATACTATATATATATAATATATATATATATTTATTATATATATATATACTAATATATATATATATATATATATATATATATATATTATATATAATATATATATAATATATATATATAAATATATATATATTAATAATTATTAGGGATGTACCAAATAACAGAAAAGAGGCCGGGAGAACTTGTGAAAGTTTTTACGGGTATAACGTTTTATAAGTGTAGAAGAGGGGCATTGATATATGGTAATAAGAGAAGAACATTTTGTGAGTTTGAAATAGTATGGTGAATGGGGTAGTGTATATTAATACTTTTTTTTAGCTCCATTTTATAAATTTCATATTGGTAAACTGTGCCCAAGTATATTTAAATTCTATTAAATTAAAATAAGTACCTTTTTAAGGAGAAAATATAATTTGCAGAAGTATAATTTAATAACTTTTTTATTTGGTGTTATATTCTAAAGACTATTTCATTTTCCATTTTATCAGTAAAGTATTAACAAGTTATAGCTACTAGCTTTTATGTTTTAACATGATTTACAAGAAGATTCTTTATTTTAACTACAACGAATATAAAGAATAAAAATAAATAATTGAAAAAGAAGAGAGCCTCAATTAATCAGCCAAAAAAGTTAAAATAAAAAAAAACGCTATATTCAAACACATGACATAATAAAATAATCCTTTAAGATAATCATTCACATACTCAAATTTCCAGCAAAATTCACAAATTGTGTGAGTGGGCAAAAACTTAAGCTATTACACTATTAAATCTGGCCAGAGGAATGTGAGACCTGTTCCTTTTCTGAGACGTGTGTTTACATTCCCTACCTAACCTACACTAAAAAATAGCCGCTCCTCAGTCGGACCGATGAAAGGAGGTGCCTTGATAATTATTTGGCCTGCATAGCACTGGATACATAATGCAAACCTCTGGCCCATGTTCATGCCACCGCGATGAAGGGATTCTCTTGATTGTTAGGCAAGCATACTCATGGTTTTCGTACGAGCCTAATCCTCCTCTATTCACAGAGCTGCCAAATTTGTAGTAGAATTATCTTCTGCTCCTCTGATGGACCTGTCTCTTCAGTATTCTACGATCGTTGAAGTCCCGGTGTATTCCTCTTGAAGGTGAATGACGATGTTCAATTGCAAATTCGGCCTTGAACTTATCCAAAGTCTCTAAAATATCCAACCATCCTCATCTTCAGTAGGATGTATTTTGCGTGTCTAAAGCAACCATTTCGTCACCTATTTCAGTACTTTTTTGCCAGGAGGTTGCAAGAATAGGACGGCTTCCAGCTTCCTGTCGTCTGTTTTTTTTATTTTTTTTTTTTTTTGTCAAGCGAGCAAACTCCTCCTCGGTTATGCTATTTAATGCATTCTAGAAGTGGGTTCCCACCGTCGCTGAGGGTTGCCATTTTTGTTGCATTGGGGTTTCAGCCTAGCCTTAAGGAATTCGCTTAATATAGACTCTTTATTTATTTTTTTTTTTTCACAGTTTGTCACCGCCGCCACCGGGCAGAAACCCTATCTCAAGGAGTGGAGTGTTGAACGGCCTCAAGAAAGCCAACTATACAGAGCGGATTTGCTATGTAAATGTCCGGTTCGCAGTGAAGCGGAAATTAAAATTCACGATGAAACACATTAATGGAAGGAGAAAATTTCCACAGAACAGAGGGTGGGTGGCAGGAAAGAAAGACAGCACGCGCAGGCGAACCAGTCTGGACGATTACTAACATCAACAGCAAAACTCTACTGTTCCGAACATAGCACCCCTTGTGCTTACTGAGGGCGTCATAACAGGTGGTTGGTACGTGAAGTGGAATAGTTCCCTCGAGCATTGCGCTCACTACAAGTACCATATAGACAAAGGGGATAAGAGCAATCAACATCGCAGCGCGGCGCAAATATAAAGGGTCAATGTAGAACTACGAAAAGACCAGCGACAGACTTCTAGGAAGGTCTTTTCGGCCGTTGTTCGACACCTATCCAAGAAGCCGGATATATGCAAACCAGAGCCCCCGCTCCCCACGCATAATGAGCAGCAGTACTCCCGATACAAGGGCGGGATCGACTTGTAAGGTGGGGTACTGAGAAGAGGAAAGAAGCAAAAGTCTCCACTCTAACAAGCAACCTGCCAGTTTTTGATAGGCGGCACTCTAAAAGCAAACACTATTTGATTTGAGGTTTTCAAAACATTTTTTGATTTAGGTTGAAGGCCGAAAGGAATGTTTATTTGTCAACAGGGAAGAGCGAAGAGAACACGTCGAAAGCGATAGAAAAGTAATGAAGTGTCTTAGAGAGAGAAGATATTTGTAGAACGTTGGTATTCTAAAGAATTAAAGTTCACAGCTTTGAGACGACCCGAACCCGTGGAAAAATTCTTCCATTATCAGCAGAGAATAGAATCGGAAAGATTTAAAAACGAGAGGAATTCTAGAAGAAAGAGGACAGACTTGATTATGAGTTGAAGAATGATAGGGCAAATTTCCGACATATGAGTGCAATAGGTTAGTGTGCAGGTGAGAAGATCATTGATGCAAAGCAGGAATAATAGGAGAATAAAACAGAACCCTGAGGAACGATTATATTGACAGGAGAGAAGAAGAATTCGGCGCCTCAACAAAACAGCCGACATGAGCGATTTGAAAAGAAAGCCTAGACCATAAGTAAGCACAAGAGAGGAAGGAGAACAGAAGGAGGGGAGCTGGAGAGCAGTGACGCGTAGTCTACACCGAGTCTCAAATGCCTTATGGATGATGTTCAATCCCGCCACGCACACAAGATCCTTCCGGTTAGTTCCAAGGGCCCCGGGAAAACAGTAGAATCTGCTTAAATTCGGAAGATATTGATCGCCAGTAGGATTCGAGCACCGAAAGCCGTTTCTTGCTATGGTAATCAGCAAAAAAAGGGAAGGGAAAGAGATTCCAGATGATCCCTAGAAGTGAGAGTTGTGAGAAGACGATTTCAAAAGAATAACTCCTCAGAAAGAGATAACCCCCAAGGGTAAGAGCGAGACCCGTCAACCTAGCGTGGCGGTCCTAGTGAGGCAGACCGTACCAGAAAAACAGTCATCATGTTATTACACTGACCTGCACGCACATAGGCCTATTGAGAACCAATACTCGAGACGCACCTTTCAACTGAGGGAACAGTGCTAAGTATTGAGGGAAAACATACAGAACTTCGCAACTTGACGCAGGAGGAGAAGGGAGCAAATGTCAGCACGGAAGCACACTTCTTCAAACTCGGGCTGAGGACAATGCCCCAATACTCCGGGCCCCCCAGCCTTCCTCACGTTCAATAGATTCAGGAGCTCATGCACGAAATCAATTGAAAATGACAGCGTAGGAGCATAGAAGCTTGAGGGAGAGAAGGAGGAAGAGGACAATACCAGATCGTTCTCCAGGAGTTTAAATTAGAGGAAAAATAGCGAGGCCAAGCAGAGCATAGATTGGCGCTCTTTTCAGTTTGGAGATATTAACAACAGAATCATCAGGCGCGAATAAGAGGAGAGAAAGGATGATTTACAGTAAGTTGTTGTAGAGATGTTGTGGGTTTGGCAAGGAGGCCAGAGAGATTTGTCAGTAGGAGACAAGGCAGTTCAGGCGATTTCGTTTTAATGAAAGTCCGACTTTGCTCGTCAGAAGGTACTCCCTGGAACCGATTTCTGAGCTGGAAAATTGGCAAGGAGTGATAGAGTGAGAACGAGGAAATTTCCACACCCGATAAGCATGGTCTCTAGCCTGAATGGCCAGGGAACAAGCACGATCGAACCCATGGATTTTGAGGAGAAAAAGATATGTTAGTCAAGGAAGGAATGACCTGCTCATCGCAATTTAACAATAATACAGTTCCAACTTTAATCAGGCAGAGTCTGAAGTTTACTTAAGAGTCAAAGCAGTCACTTTAATTATTATAGTTAGCGTAGCAGCAACGCAATGCCCCCAATCGGGCCCGATCAAGTGCCAGAAAAAAACGCGCATAGGGCAGGATGGAGATTTTGGAGAGAAAGTAGTAAAATTAAGTGATATAAGGTTGTCGCGTCGGATTACCGATAGGAGCGAGTGGTGTAGTTATATAGAGAGAAGGAACTAGTGGGCTGACAAACATAGGGTCAGTGTTGTTCAACGAACGTCGGTTTGGGACGTCGATGTGTGTAGTCCATTAATCAGTTGCTCCAGGATCGTTGAAGAAATATGAATCGATTCGGCTTTCCCACACTAAGATCAGTACGAGAGAGAAGCCAACAATTCCAGTTTGTGTACAGTTGAAACTCCCCTAAAAGAGGACCTCCAGAATTTGTGAGAAGACTATAACCAGATCTCAGTGAAAGTAGCTGAGGTATCAAAAAAAGGCATGAAAATCTTCTGTTTAGGAGAACGTTAGCAGAAGCATAAGAACTATATGTAGTAGAAGGAAGAACAGATTTTCAAGGCCCCAGGAAAAAATCGAAGTTTAGGAGATTCGAAAGATTTCTCGAGGAGTTGCTTATAGGAATGTTTATATTTCCATAGGGGGCACATACTCCACCCTTCTAACGGAAATTATAAAAATAAGTTATATAATTGGATATATTAAACGAGTTGAGAGGATGATTCTTAAGCACTCTGGGTCTCAGACAAGAGCATAAATTTAGGTTTAGAGTTAGAGACGGTCAGTTATAGCAGGGGCAGAGTTGTAGAGTGCAAGCCATTGATGTTGGTAAAGCAAAAGAAAGCCACGCCTGTGCGAATCTGCACACGAACACGCACACGCAATCAAAAAAAAAAAAAAAAAAAAAAAAAAAACAAAAAACAAACAAAAAAAAAACAAAGGAGAAATGAGGAAAATTGATTCGTACGCTAAAACCTAATTTTAAAAACCGATTAAAAACCCTATTTTACAGCAAATATCTAAATATGAATATCCAGAAAGTTTAAAACACTCACGCACCTGCACACCATCACGGAATTGCGTACAAAAAAAAATACTATTGTTCAATCCACTAAAAAAGTAGATAAATCCGTATATAGATTATAATAATGGCTGTCCAAATAGATAATTTACGCTAAAGACCCAAGTTGGAGAGTACGCCAAAAATCTAAGTTAAAAGGAAATCGAGGGAAAAAAAAACATAACTTTGGTACTGGCTATCTATATCGAACTTAGATTTATTATTGAATCTAAAAGTTTCTTCACGTAATTTTTCACCCAAAAAGTAAGAAAGTATCGGCTAGGTCTACCAAAATTTTAGACCGATACCGATACCAGATACCATCAAAAATGGCCGATACTACCGATACCGGATCTATCGCTAATCCCTTAATTAGTATATAGCTTATTATATATATATATATATATATATATATATATATATTATTTATTATATATATTATATATATATATATATATATATATATATATATATATATATAGTATGTATATATATAATATATAATATATATATATATTATATTATTACTAATATATATATATATAATATATATATATATATAATATATATATGATATATATATATTATATATCTGAGAGAGAGAGAGAGAAGAGGAGAGAGAGAGTGAGAGAGAGACGAGAGAGACGAGAGACTGAGAGAGAGAGAGCGAGAGAGAGGAGAAGGAGAAAGAAGAGAGAGAAGAGGAGAGAGACGATGAGAAGTATAGTAGCAACCATGAAAGATGAGGGTCGTAGTGAAAAATGAATTAATGGACAATAATGGTGCGTCAAATGTTACTTGGAAGGAACGAAAGCAAATGACTTATTTCTAGCAGCCGTTTCGTACATCAAAGGATTATGACATTTAGTGCGCGGAAGGGCAGTTGAAGTGTTTCACGTGGATAACGAACAACTGACCTTTACTCGAGTTACGCAAAACATTAAAACCTTAAACTCCCAATTACTCATTCGGGAAAAACTAAATATAAAAATAAACTTTCAAAGATTCTCTAAAAATATCTCTCTACTTTCCCATCTCTCTCTCTCTCTCTCTATTTATTTTTATTATAATTATATAATATATATATTATATATATATATATTATATATCAATATATATTAATACACTAAGACAAATATTATATATATATAATTATATATATATAATATATATACTAAATAAGTTCACGACGTGCCATATTCTAGAGAGGGGAACACCTAATTCTCTGGATTCTTAGGTAACTTGTGCCTAGGATCTAGACTAGGGCTCAAACTCTGAACCTATCTATATCTCGCTACTTAGTCGAGCTACCGTTAAGCCACGGTAGAACGAAGATAATCATATATATATATATATAATATTATAGATTATATATATATATATATATATGAAACGTATATATATATATATATATTATATATTTAAAATATATAGTCAGGTACCATAAAGTAAAATACTTATAAAAGATAGTAACATACAAGTATAGTATATATACATCATATATATATATATATATATATTAATACAAATATATATATACATATATACTATATATAAATATAATATATAAAACCGCAGCGGACACGGGTAGATAGCGTTCCCCAGCTATAATTCACTCAACCGTACGGCGCTAAGCCCCTAGAAAAAATAATGATAATAAAAAAAAAAAGAAATGGTTAATAATAATATAACAAAACAGAAAAAATTAAGAAAACTATAAGGAAAAAATATAATCCATAGCAACATTAGTAGGTGAAGCAAACGGCCGTACCTATAGGGTAAGTAAGAGATAGTAGAATCAACACATGATATGCATGACAAGATAGAGCACTTAACCAGTATACCGCTCTTCAATAGGCGAGGACTCATCCAATATGAACTTTCAAGAAGCAATGATAAAAATATGCCATATAGATTAAATTAAATAATAATAATAAAGTCCAAAAAAATAAATTAATAAAGTAATCAACTCTTAGTTAACCAAAACGTTTTAATATAAAATAATTAAATAGAATTAAACTTAAATAAAAATAATAAAATGGAAAACAGTCACTATAGTGTCCAAACACTACGAGGATGTGGGATTTAGATTCGACAAAATGGAATTTATAATAAAAACCACAAATTTTTTAGAAATAAATTAAGATTATAAATCCTTCAATATTTAAAAATATATATTAACGATTATAGATAACAAATATATATATCTATAGAGTATCTAGAATAGTATAAGTACGTTTTTAACATATAAATAGATAGAATAATATATGAATATATATAGATATTGAATAAGAATATGTAGATAAATATAATGATAATAAAAAGGGAAAATAAAATAAAAACTTGATAAGATAAATAATCATCCGACACCTATAAAAAAGATAGCCTAAAATATATGGTAAGTGAGATATTAAAGCATAATATATTAATGTAGGGATAAAAAATAATATACGATCATAAGGGCGCGCAAATAATGATATATAGAACGGAATCATTCTATATAGTAGTTATATGCACAACACCATCCATTGACAGTAAATTGCAGAAAAGTAGGTCGTTAGTGTGTTAGTGTGCTGATGAGTAGTAGAAAGAACGAGAGGCGAGCAAAGAGTACAAAAGAAGAGAAAAAAGAGGAATTAAGGAGAAAGGGGCTGAAGTAGGGAAAAAGCGAGCGAGAGCGACAAGGAAAAGAATGAAGAGAGCGAAGTCCCGAAGTTAAATAAAAAGGAACAGAGCTAATATAGATACGGGGGGGAGCGCAGATACAGAACGAGAAGAACAAGGAGAAAGAAGAAGGAAGAGGAACAGAAACGAAGAGAACGCAGAGAGATGAGGAGACGAGGGAAGCAGCGAGAAGCATAGCAAACTAGAGATGAAAATTAGAGCAAAAAAGATTGTGTTCAAAAAAGAAATGAAAATTGAGATAAGGTTTAATGCAGAAAGTATAAAAGAAAAAGGACTAAGTATCAAGGCAATTTGGAAGAGTCTTAGAGGCAGTAAACCTGTCATCAGAGGATGATAGTCAGAAGGTAATGATTGGGTTAATGGTTGAGTAGTTGTTACTGAAAGCCATTAGAACTGTCTCTCGGCGTCTTTAAATTTTATGAGAAAATTATATTAAAAATCTCTAATACGTTTCTGCAACAGTGTGCGTGGTGTATGAAAAAAAGGAGCGACTACAGGAAAAACATACAAATTCCTGTGTATTAATTAGTAAGAATAAGCCCAAAATAGTTGAACCATTGTGCACCAGAGGAGTAAAAGCGGGACGTTTCACACACCGAAAATCCATATACTCAATATAGATTCTCTTATAGTTTATGACGACGTTTCGTTCTTTCCCTATAAAGTAAAGGAAGTTTCTCTAACCTTTGCTTAATTAATAGTAGAATTATTTTTAACTCTGCTAACAGATATTAGAAATTGATTGAATATTGGTGTAAGTAGGCAATACCCACAAGGCTTGGCCAATTTTGAAAAAAAAATATTTCATTCCTCAACTTGATTTTATTGGAAAATCTTATCATGTCGAAAGCACGAATCAAAAATTCTTTATTTGCGTTGCTAAATAATATTACCATCTCATTATCATGATAGTTTTGATTAGATTAATTTTGTTTAAAATAAAACAATTTAAGTATCGAAAACTTTCATCGAAACTTATTCAATTTAACTTTATGGGGACGGTCTCGGAAATGGTGCCTAACCTTTGGGGGTAGTAATCATTAATTTTATGATTTTTAGGTTTTAATACTCTCTACTGCAGCGTTTACTGCTCTTTCAAATGGTTTGAGTATTTTAAAAAAAAAATTATTCATTATTCACAATGGTACAAAGGGGGAGGTTCAATTTTTGGGAAGTCATAAATGAAAAATCGCTATAACCTTTTTATTTTTCATCTGATCAGCACAAGACTTTCGGAACATATAGAGTCAAAGAAGGTTTGCATTTTTTGTGTAGATATTTTTTTTGTATAAAGAGTTGATTTGCCGCTGTGCAAGGGAAAAATTTCAAATTTTCAAAATTCTCTCCATAAAAATATTTCAAAAAAAAATGTTAATCTCACCCATTTTTATATTATCTGAAAATTTCGTATTGATCGGATGAATAATAAACAAATTATCGTGATATTTTTTTGAGTTGCAAAAAAAAATTTTAATTGGTGGCATTTAACTTTTTTCATATTTATCCGACTACAATGAATCTTTCACAGCTTATGCAAGTCAACAAGTCATACATATTTTATTTAGATTAATATTTCGTATTCCTGACGGTTTTTCCGCTAATTACGAGAAAACCTTTGAAAACTTCAAATTGTTTCCCCATGATCAGTGGTATATCTGTTCGACATACAAAAACTTTATCTAAAAAAATTGTGTATCTTCCCCAATTATATATGGTCTAAAAATTTCAAAATAATAGTATGAAATAATAAAAAAAAAATCGTTTTTTTTTTTTTTTTTTTTTGAGTAGCTCATAATTTTTTTTAATGATTTGTGGCCAGCAACATTTTTATTATTCATTTGATGCGAGTGAAATTTTTACAGCTTTTATATCTCAACAAGATACAAATTTTTTTATCTAGATAAGTATTTTGTATGTCCAACGGTTTTGCCGCTGTTCACGGGAAAACCTATGAAAAGTTTGAAGTTTTCCCATGAGCAGCGGCAAAACCGTTCCAAAAACCAAAAAAATTATCTTAACAAAATATGTCTATCTTCCAAAATTATACATGCTCTGGAAATTTCTTAATAATCGGGCACGTAATAAAAAGACATTTGTGAATTTTTTTTGGAGTTGACAAAAATAATAAAAAAATTAAATTTCAAATAATTGATGGCATATAACTTGTTTATTATTCAACCGATTAGAATTAAATTTTCAGAACTTATAGAATTAGGCAAGATAAACTGTTTCATTTATAGAAATTTTTCGTACTCAACGATTTTGCGTTACTTGCGGTTCAACTTTGCTTTATCACTCAAAATTACTTTTTCTGCATTGTGTATATTTTGGGATACAACAAAAAATCTGCCAGACATTTCTATAGTTTTCTCCTATGTTTTCTATTTTGTATGTTTGGCTATATATTGATGTATGATTCGTTCAAATATAATAAATTTTGGTAAGTTTTTTATAACTTTATAGTTTTAGTAAAAATGAAAATAGGCCTTATTTTGCATAAAAAAACATTATTGATATAACTGTTATGTTTTAGATATTTTATTAAACATCTGTGTATTGTGAGTATTTCAGTGAAATTCCTGTTTAAAATCTTTCTTAGTTCAGCAGGAGTTCACTTTTAAAATTTGCTCAGTAAAATGCTGATTCATGACATGTGGGATGAAACTATTCAAAATCTATAAGACAAGTTGCAAATGTTACCGAAATAAAAATTGTAGAGATTGTTTTTCTCTTTCGAATGGTTATCCTTCATACCAATAAAATGAAAAAATATTTTTCCCGTTCCGTCCCCGTAAAATATTATTTTTAAAAGAAAACCTAAAGAAATTTTAAATAGTTTTTAGAAAATACTTTTTAAAAATTAAAATAATATTTAATATCGTATCTTTAAAAAGTACATGAAATTTTCTTAAATGGAAGGTTGCCAAAATAATTTTAGTTTTAATTGAAATTTATATTGTTTTAAAATATTGTTAAATAATAAAAGTATAAGGAGTATATTTTTTCAAAGTTACAATAATCAGTTATGAAAAATAAAATATAGTATCCAATCCTACCTTTGGTCCATCTGTCCTAGCTTTTTTAACATTTCTTTTGGTCATATTTCCATCTGTTTCAATATTGGCAAAAAGGGAATTGAATGTATAACATTTGCCATATTTTTCGCTCATCCACTCTTCGAAGTCACTGAAAATTAAAGCACCTTCCAGGTATTATTCAAAAGTTCCCAAGAAAATGTAATATTCTTGAAAAATTTGGAAGGTATGTGTATAAATCTATTTAAATATAATAAATTTATGTAATTTCTCTAAGTGTATTGACAGTGCTGTCAGTTAAAACATCTTATAATTTTTATTGAAAGAATATGAAGAAATGAAATTTCCACCAAACAGATAAAATCTTGTAATGTGAAAATAGATGTCGTTAGATTTGACAACATTTGAGAAAAGATTAAAGCTCTATTCCCCAATGCATAACGAATATCAGAGAACATATGCAAGGTTTCTTAAAATTTCCTTAATTTATGGTAGGAGGATTGGCGGAAACAGTTTAGTTAAGTCTCGATTTTTTTATGCAAACCCTAAAGGATATTTTAAAAAAAATATATGCTCTTTAGTTAAGTAATGATATATTGCACTCATGACAAAGCTCTTCAGCTTTACGAACATTTTGAAATTAATTTTATAATAATTTTTAGCCAAGGTGATAATTTTAAATATATAGCAGGATATTGAATAGTTTTCCCCACCTAAGGCTGCATTGTATTTCATTGAAAGTGCAAGAAGTGATGAACTCATTTGCAGGTAATGTATAAGATTTTACATCTTCTTCGGTCAGTAAAAATTTGTTAACCAAGTCGTACGCATCAATGCTTTCACTCAACAGAAACGATCTCACCAAATCCCTTATTTTGGTATTAAGGTTATAGCTAATTAGGTCTGCAAATATTTATATAAATATATATATATATATATATATATAATATATATTATATATATATATATATATATATATATATATATATATATATATATATATATATATATATATATATATATATATATATATATTATATATTATTTATATATAAAGATATATATATATTATATATATATATATATATTATATATATATATATATATATTAATATATCTATATATATATATATATATTATACTTATAATATATACTATTAATATAAATATATATATATCAATATATATTATATAAATATATATAATATATATATATATATATATATATATATATATATATATATATATAATATATATAATATATATATATATAATATATTATATATATACTATATATAATATATATTTGTAATGTTTAAAATAATACCATCCACTTACTTGATTGAATCTAGCAAACACACACGGCCAGGCCTCCTAAAGGACAGTATTACAAATAACACTTGAATGTTTTCCACGTTCAAGATAATAATGGCGGGAACTTTCTTAACCCCCGATTTTTTTCCTCAGGGGGTTTAAAAATGTTTTATTTTTTCCCTAAAGTAAATATTTTTATATTTTATTAACATATTATATTACATTTAGCCCTCCCTTTGAGCCAAAAATCATTACGTGTTTAACTTAGTAATTGTCGCTATATAAACACTTCGTCTATGGGGTGGGATCATGGTGCCGAACCAACAAAGTTGGATGGATTGCCGCGTTGATTTTGATATATATATTATCTACATTATCTATATTTCAGTTGATTTAGTATTAATTGATTGTTTATTCTTATTTTATTATATATTATTATTATTGATTGTTATTATTTAGTCCTAGATTTATATTATTATTATATTTTATTATTATTATTATATTATTATTATTATATTATAGTATTATTATTATTATTATATTTATTTTATTTTTGTCCCATATTACTCTTATCCCGTATTAGTAGTAACTGGAGCACTTCAAGTAGTTATCTTGATAAGTATTACTCCTCTAGTTATTGATATTCAACAGTTAGGATACTATTTCATACCTATGCACTTGAGTGATTACTATTGAAGAGTCCAATTGTGACTGGGTATCTCGGTATGAGAACAATATACCTAGATACATTATAAAGCGTTATTCTGATAGGGATATAAATCAGTATTGGATCACATTATTATCTCATTTTATTATTATTACTTTTTGTGATGTGATTATTTTTTATTATTATTATTATCGTACTTTTTATTATTCTTTTCATTGGCAGTTAAATGTTGGTCGATTATTTATTAATTTGTTATTGACCGTTAATTCATTATTATATTACAAATGTTCTTACTTGTTTGTATACATCTGTGGATAGTATTTAGCTATTTCTCTCCTCTCATTTATTATTAATATTATTAGATATATAATTCTTATTTCAATATTATCTTTCTATTTACTATTTAAGTCGATATGTTATTATTATAATATATTATTTATATTATGTCCAACGTGTTCTTCCTTATCATCATGCTTTGACTAGTATGTTAGGTATTTATTATTCATCTCTTTTTTCTACGATTTTGAGTGGTTGGGAGTGATGATCTTTATTATTCATTTACTACTTCGTTAATAGATTGTAATATTGTGGTATGTTGAATTTTTTGCCATTTTCTTCCTGTTTTGTTGTCCGAAATATCTTAAGTGATATATTATATATTATTATTATTATGCAGTTTCAGTCAGCCAGGTATTGCGGGCTTATTATATTTATCTTACTATTAGATTATATAGTATTATTATTATATTATTATAATTATTTTATTATTATTTATTAGTGATATCTATTATTATTAATATTATTTGATTATTTGTTTAAATGTTCAATTATTTATTATTATTTTGCAGTTTAAGCTATTTTATCGTTATTATTTATTATTATTATTATTATTAGATATTATTTATTATTATTTATACTTTGCAAATACTTATTCGTATTTAGATTATCCATTTTATTATTATCATTACTATCTCTACCATTATCATTAATCTGATTTGGTTGAGATAATCTATAGAGAGTCTCCATTCTCTTTACAGTCTCTTATACATATAACGCCATCATGAGTATGATTTGCGCTTCCCATGATTCTGAACTTTTATTTTATACGGCCTATTGTACTCCCGTTTTGCGTCAAAGTCCGTTAGTGCAAGTGTGGTGATGTACTATTATTATGGTTGAATTATTCCTTCTTTATGCATAATATTTCATGGATAAAATATACTTGATTTGTAACCAATTATTATTTATTGATAGCCATAAAATTATATGAACTGATCTTGTTTCATTATTATTAATTTTGAGTTCGGTACTTACCTCAGTCTTAATTAATCTTTTTGCTACATTTGTTAATTCCTTATGCTCGTGGAAAATATATCTTTATTGTCAGTTCCATGGCCCATCTCTGTTGTCAGGACCGCTAATGTTGCACGCGATGTAGTAACTCTACAACTTTGATAGCATTTTATTGCGTATAATCTCGCATTATATCATTTGATCTCGGTATAGTTATGTGAACCCCCTCTCCTTTTCTCAATTCTGTTGTAATGCAGTTAAATGTTTAAGCAAACTATTTTATTAGTTAATGAGTACGCTGCCTGGTTGCTGAGAGTGTCATAGCTGGGTTAACCGGATCTAATCCATCGGTTGTTGTTATCTCAGCAACGCGGAGTTCCAACGTTCTAGAATTTCCATCGCTAGACGAGAGTACTAATAATAAATACTTCTTAGATTATAATGGTACACTCATAGTATTACAATTAATGATAATAATTGATATATATTATAATAAGGTATAACTATTGTAGATCATAAGATAGAATTTTTACTCTTCAGTGAGTCAAGCGGGATATCTGAACTCGTTAGGACTCACGCGGCTTTGTCTTGATAGATATATATATTATAAACAACAAATAACCGGTACTATAGAATGCTACTACATCCACAATAGCCATCCACAGCCTACCTAAAAAATAAAAAAGACGCCTTCAATAAACGTAAGTTTTACTTATAAAGCACTTACCGTTATATTTCTTACATTCTACACTATAATTAATGATAACTAATGTCTTGTATAAGTACTCATAAAAGGTACCTTGTGACCCCCGATTCCGGTGTTGTTATAACTCAGTGACAATCGTCGAGAGTCCAACTTATTACTAGTAAATATCCGCTGACTGATAGTAGTAAAATTACTCTTGAGTGACTCATGGTTCATTTATGGGGCCAGGCCTTTGATACTCAGCATTTATTTGAGGTATTATAGAATACTTAAATTTTATAACAATATTTAGATAAAAATCTATACCCTGTAAAATGAAGCGTTCTTTTTTTGGGAACTGGATGGCTAGTTGTGTAGAGCATCGTAGTTGATTGTTAACTCATCAACGCGGGTATTATCATTATAATATATCTATCTCTCTCGGGCTCCGCCCCGCAGTAAATAATCTTCTGTTTTGTACAGCGTTCATCATTTAATTCATTGAAGGAGAAGCAATCGAAGGATGAAGGGTCACCAAGCGATTGGTTTACTCTTTCGTCCTTACCCTGGATAATATTAAAAAGAAAAAAAAAACAGCATTGGACTCCGCCTATATGTGAACTTGAGAAAAATAATTCCAAGTATTATCTACAACTTTACATACTTACCGGTATTAAAAATAATGTTATTACATACTGTTACCCACTAGGCCATCACATCATACTCAAGGGAAAATAGACTAAGATCTGTTACCTCTTAGTCAAATCGACTTAATTCGTGTTTTTCTTACCGAAACATTGATATCTTTTCATCACACCATCGATTCTTCTCACTTCGTTCAGTGAATTGGAGCATTGCTCGACTTTGTGGCCTGCACATACTACGAAAAAGAGCCGCCCGTACTCCCTATAATGTCATTATTCAAAACAACTGGCTTGTCACCGCGGACACGAAAAGATCTTTACTCGTTTCATTTTAGACACCTGTGGTGTGTGCTGATTCGTATTTAAATTTGTTGAGACTTCTCTACGCTTTTTGGCGTGCGAGCTATTTGTCAATCAACAGAGCCGGGAATATTTTCATTACCACAACAAAGGCCCCTCTTCTTTCGTCGAACGAGTCATAAAATAAATCTCCCTTCGTAACCCATCTCCGAGACAACAATCTACGTCCAGATATTAGCAGTCGTGCTGTCAAAACGCTCAGTTTGCTCTCTCTCAAAGGTAAATAATCGCCGGAAGCACATTTTCTATCAACCCCACAACTAACTTTTTTTATAAAATTTAGAATAATAGAAAACTTATTTAAATTCTAACTGAACATAAAACTAATAGTATATCAATACTTAACAGTAGTATTATTAATTATAAATGTAGCTACTTATATTGATAATGTGTATATACTATATAAGTCACATAAGTAAAGATAATATTCTACTCTTCGTCACGACGGATGAATATTACGAACGTTGGACTTCCGCGTATATTGACTGAAGTTATATAAACTAACAACTCGGTATTATGACCTCTATTCTCCACTAGGCCTATATCCACGTCCCCAAATAATAATAATACAGTTCAAAACGTAGTTTATTTAAAATGTGTTCTTTCAATAAAGACAACAAATATGGTTCTGTTCCAATTGGTCACGTACTCATATAAGGCCTTGTCCTCCACCATTAATAGCTCTAATATTAAAATGTGACATGAATGAGTCACAGAATAATATAAATTGTATAACTCCTTCGTTCAGCGTTAGGTAGTAATTCGAATATATCGTTTTGAACTGCCGCTTAGCTCATATATTAACATAACTCAACCTGAGGTAAGCTACTATACTATATACCCACTTAGTATCATAGCCATCCACGTCCCCAAAAAAAGACCGCTTCTAAAATCAGTAGTTCTTACAAAGCACGACCGGTTTTTCTTTCATATCCATAAAATGCTGTATAAGTACTCAAAGGCCTACGTGAGCCCCATTCTCCATATTATATATTAATGAGGGGCTAAGGTACCTTATTATGAATAAAGTATATAGAATATTACTATATATATATATGCATTTATATTGTATAGTGACTTTACGAGGAGAGAGAGTGAGAAGAGAAGACAGAGAGAGAGAGAGAGACGGGAGACGAGAGTGGACTAGAAGAGAAAATATGAGAGACTAGACTTTTGAGGGAGACGTTGATCGAGAGTGTAGTATGAGAGTGATGTGTGACTAAGTTTACCGTTGGTATAGTGTTTCTCTGTGGTAATATATTAGTTATAGATTGTGCATAATCCTCGGTTGGCTTAGTTTTATGAGATAATATACAAGTGCTTCGCTCAGAGAGTATAGGAGAATCCAGAGCGTATGTGCGAGATCTACCTTGACTAGTTGGCCTACCTATTAGAGTTCATATGATCTTCTGTTACTCTAATTTCATATAGTCTGAGATAAGTGAGGGCCATCTGGGGTGATTGTGTAGTAAATATAATTAATGATAGATTGAGTGTGGTTGTGTCGTTATATATATAAATGTTTGGTGCATCTATGTTGAAAAAATGTGTCAATATTCCTGAAAAGAAGCAATGATTGTAAGTGGTAATAAACTATATACTATAAGGTCATACGCTCAAATTATTATTTATATATTATTGAATATATATATAGTAATTATTTATTCTAATAATATTATTATTATGATATTACTAATTTTAATTATTTGAACAGATTACTAATTAATATAATTATATTATAATTTATATATTATATATTATATATTAATTATTATTATTATTATAATATTTATTATATTATTATTGTATTATATACTAATTATTATATATATATATATACTTATTTAAATTATAATTATTAATTAATTATTATATAATCATTAAATTTTAAAGTTATTGTAGAATTATATTTATATATTATATATATATCCTTATTTATTTATTATATTAATAGATATATATTGTCTTTATTCTTTTATCTTATTATATATATATATATTATTATATTATTATTATTATTATATTACTAATTATATATTATTATATTATTATATATTATTTATTATTATATAAAATTATTAATAATAAGGAAATGAATATTTCATTATTATTTAATTTAATTATTATCTTTAAATATTAAAATATGTTTTAAAGAGATGCGATACTTACTTGAATAATTCGATATATATAATTGAGTTACCACTAAATGAAAGATTTACTTTATAATACTATACTTCTGTCTCTAGCTGAGCTATAGATTTTAGATAATCGTATAGGACTCCGCGGTTACATGATAGTATATATAACAAATATCCATAATTACCGGTAATTATACTCATATATACATTAATTATTTCAGATGCACCTCTCCATGGTTTTTACTCGCGTTCATCTCAGCCCCTCCAAAAAACTAAGACGCTTCTATATAATACGTAGTGAGATTTTAAGCATCACCGGCTTTCTTTCATTCCTATAATAAATGTGTATTACATATATTAATATATATAATACAGTATACATTAGAATCACTCTATGCTACCCCTACATATCAGTGATATAAATATATTATTAATATGGCCTACTTAAATATATAATTGGTCACAGTAATATATAATAATATAGTACTATATCTTTATATATCTTCTTCGAGCATATAGTAAGTGAAGATTCGATAACGTTATAATGGACTCCGCACTATATATAGCTGATCTATATATGATATTTAACAACACCGGATATATGTACTCTTATACCCACTAGCTCTATAATCATCCATCTCTCATAAATGGAAAATTTATATTGAGTAATGTACACAGAATGATTTTTACTCTTTGTCTCAGCGGCATTACTCGAACGATTAATGGATATACTTCCTGCCTCTAGTTGCTGAGTATTAAACTATAACAACCTGATATATATATGTCTACTATATATACCCACTACAGTTCCATTACCTACGTCCCTCCAAAAAAAGACTCGACATGCAAACGTGTTTTTTTAAAAGCACCGCGGTTATTTCTCATTCACATATAAAATGCTGATAAATCTCAAAGGGCCTGTCACTACCCATTCTTCAGTATATTATGGTGAGTATATAAAATATACGTTATATATACTATATACTAGTGCACTTTTAGAGACTCATAGCATATATATATATATTAGGATAATGTATGTATAAACCGGGTATGTACTTATATTAGAAAACTTAACGTTATTGTAATAATAGCGTCTTCTTATTTTTGGGGACTAGTGGGTATATATATATAATGGTATATATACCTAGTGTATGGTGGTAGAGCCATTCCGGCTTTTAGGTTGTAGTTATAACTCAGCAACGCGGAGTTTTCCAACGTTTCGTAATTACCTCGCTTGTAATATATAAACGTAATGGGGAGTATATAATAAAATATACTTTTCTTAGTTGACTCATTTCGATTTTTAATTATGGGGTATAGTCTATATATATATAAATATGTAATATTGTGTTTATAATATTAGTAATTAGTTTCTATATAAGTATAGGATCAGTATTGAGAGTTGCTCCAAAAGTTTGGCCAAGTATGAGAAAGATAACGAATCCGCAATTATTTTATTAATTTTTATTAGTACCATTTGATAAATATAGATTAATATACATTTTAATTAATTATATTATATTATTCTTATTTTTAATATATTATTATATTATATATTTAATTATTATTATATATTATTAATTATTTATAATTATAACTATTTTAATTATATTTATACTCAGATTATTTATATTATTTATTATTATATTATATATAATTATTATTTTATTTTAATTTTATAATATTAAATTATTAATATATTATTTTATAATATTATTTTAGAATATATTATTTAAAAATAATATATTAAGGAGTCTAATTACAAAATAATCTAGTTGTCAGATCTATGATCTATATATTATATAATTAGTATTTATATAATATTATTAATATTATTTATTATTATATATTATTATTATAATTGATATATTTAATATATATATTATATTATTATAAATATTATATATTATTATTTATAATTATTATATATATTATATATAATATAATATTAAATTATTATTATATTATTATATTATTGATATATAATTAAGGATTCAAGAATCACTATCGTTAGGCTCTCTCCTCTCTCTATCTCTCTTACTTTTCACACACTAACTAATATACACTACTAGTAATATACTACAACTCTCTATCTCTTACTTAACTCTAAAAGTATATACTATAAATACATCTATACTATCATATATATTAATATACACTTAACTACTTATAACTCACATATAAGTTATATATATATACTTTTCCTATTATAACTCTCTCATTTCTCTCATCTCTTTCTCTCTCTCATCTCTCTTCTTACTTTACTCTTACTTCATCTCTTACTACTCTATATACTATATCTCGCTTTCTCTCATCTCTGACTCTCTTCTTCTATCTCTCTCTCACTCTATACTTACTCTCTCTCTCTTCTACCCCTACTGATATATACTCTCACTATAATACATACTCTCATACCTAATCATTCGCTCTTATCTTACTCTATCTAACTCTTATTTCTCATCTTACTCTATCTATATTTTTATTGCTCATATGTATGCTATGAATTATACTAACTATATGTATGTCTCCTGCTCTCTCCTATATCTTTACTGTCACATTATATGTACTATTTTGTGGATTTTTTCTCCATACTAAAGCCTCTTTACTTTCGACCTCTCCGCGTTCTAAATTAACATCCCTCCCAAAATTGGCAACTCTACTCATAATTAGAGTTGCTGCCTCCCCAACTCTCTTCCTCCAAGTGGTCCCCATTCGTAGTACTTTTTTCACAACAATCTCCCTTCTCGTCTCTCACACAACTCCTTTCTCACTCTCTCTCTCTCTTCCTCTCACCACTGAAGCTCTCTCGTCTTTCCAATCAACACAATCGCGCGCAAAACAACTATACACCATACTACACTTACTCTTTTTTAATTTAAATCTACATCTAACAAATCATCTTATCTTTACTATTATAAATAACCTATATACTTTACCCTTCTATACTTATTTCATCAACCCACATTATACTTCCGTTTACTCTCTTCTAACTGCATACTTCTTTTACTATATATATATATATACTATACCTACTATATATAACTATATAACTATCTCTCTCTCTCTCACTTCTCTCACTCTTCTATCATTCCGAATTAACTATTAATAAAAACCTTTAAAGCGAGTTTAACTAATATTGACCTTGGTTAACTCTCATATCATAACTCTTACCCCTACACTTCTCATACATCTCTCACTCTTACTCATCTATTACATCACTTTCCCATCATCTCTCTTTCTCTTTCTCACTCTTTACTCTATAACACAACATTACATACTATCTTATATCCTCTATCCTATATCCTCATTACCTTATATTATTTACTATATCTATCTTATACTATATATATCCCCTACTTCGCTTCATCCTCCTCTTAATTACCTATTCTATAATATACTTCAACATACTCCCTCTCTACTCTTATCTCAATACACAGTATCATCACATACTTCATCTCTCTACTATATTATACTACACACTCCCACTCTTACTTCTCCTCTCTCATCTCCTTACCTATAACACAACATCACTCTCCTCTCTCCTTACTCTTTCTCTATTTCTATCTCTACTATTACTACCCTTATTTACTCTTATATACATACAAGCTTCCTAATTACCTCTCTCTACTTACATCTTCTCTCTCATACTCTAAAACTACCCTATATCTCTATATTCTCACCTACCACTATTTCTCTTATAATATATATATATTATAGTGTTATTCCCAATTGTTTATATTTTCCTATCTCTTCTATCTATATTTAAACTATCTTTACATATATATAATACTCTCTTACTATTACTTACCCTTATAACCTATATATATCCCTATTACTCTATATCATATATACTCTCTACTATCTCTATCTTCTTATACATCAAAATATCTTTCTATATTACTATATATATCTATCTTTCCACTCTCTACACTCTCGTATCTCCCCTTACTCTCTCTCACTAACTAACTAATCTGATTCTCTCTCTTACACTGCTTAATTCTTTATCTATTCATACTCATATGTCTATCTATTATATTTTATATATATATATATATATTATCACTTATTATAATACTAATAATCTACGTCTTATATACTTCTATATATCTTATTACTCTCTAAGTTATTATCTCTACTCTATCTCTCTCTACCTACTTATCTCGATATCTTTCATGTAATATTCTTATCTCTCTACTCTTTCAATCGGCTCCTCTTCCTCACTCTCGTTCTGGCATTATTCTCTCTCTCTACATTACTTACTAATCTTCCTCTCTCTCTTTCGTCTCTCTCTCTTTTCTCTCTATCTATCTCTCCATCTCTCTCCCTCTCTTTTCCTCTATCTGTCTCCTCTCTCTCCTCTCTCTCACTCCCTGTCATTCTCTCTATCTCTGCTTCACTCCCTCTCTATCTTCTCACTCTCCTCTCTTACGCTCTCTCTCCACACACACACTCTAACCATCCCAGTAAACTATCATCTATACACTCCCTCCTCTCTCAATCTCTCTCAATCTCTATATATATTTACTACACTTCTCTCTCTCTCTCTCTTCATCTCTCTTCATCTCTTTATTATATTTATATATATAATCTCTCTCTCTATAACACCCCTCTATTCTCATCTCTATATTACTATACACTCCTACTCTTACTATATTATTCTCACTAACTCCTAACTCCCTTATTACTTATATAATATATATTACCTCTCTTCTCTCATCTATCTCGTCTATCCCTTATATACTAATACACTACAACTTCTCTCTCTAGCTCTGTATCTCTCTCATCTTTACTGTTCTCTCACTATTATAACCCCCTATCTCTCATAATCGTCCACGCTTCTCTTCCACATTATCATAACACACTAAAACTCCCTCTATCTTACTACTTACTTAATCTATAACCCCATATATCTTCACTTTATCTCTCGTTATTCTTACTTACTTACACCTCATATATCTCTCCATCACTACGCTTCTTACTCTAATCTCTCTCTACTTATTACTTTCTTCTCTCATAACTTACCCTCTCTCTCTTACTCTCAATAATCTCTCACTCCACTTAAATTCTTACTCTTAATTCTCTTCACTTCCTTCCTCTTTTCATCTCACTCTCTCTTACCTCTCTCTCCCACATACACACTCTTCTTTTCACTCCCTTCTCTCCTCACTACTCCCTTTCTCTTACTCGTCACTTATCTCTCTCACCTCTTTACTCTCACCGCCTCTCTTACTCTGCTCTCTCTCTCTTTCTCTACTCATCTCTATCTCTCTCTCATCTCTTCCTCTCTCTCTCTACTCTACTCTCTTCATCATACGCCCTCATCTCTCATTTGCCTCTGATCTATACTTATACTCCCCATCTCTCATCTTCATCTCACACGGCACGCTTTTTATCTATCGAATCTATCTATCTATCTATATCTATCTATCATCTATCTATCTATTCTATCATCATTAAACAGATCTTATTTATAAACACCGCCTCTCTCTATCTAATTTATATATCTGTCTTCCTATCTATCTAATAATAATAATAATAGGTCAATATTCATTAAAAATAAGCGACTGATATATAGTTATAATTAAAAAAATCCTATAATGTTCGCTCAATATTTTTCACTTAATGACCTATAGATTAAAATTTATATATATATATATATTATATAATATATATAATATATATATTAAAAAAATTTATTTATCCTTCAATCTCAAAAATGTTTGAATTCTTTAGTTATACCACGGCACTAGGATATCTAATTATCACCTTGGGCCATTGTATTGTTGATTTTTTACTAATAGACTTTGCTCACTCCATTCTTAATCGTCTATAATTTAATATTACACATATTAAATTTTATAACAACCTTAACTTTATCATTATTAAGTGTATATTTTAATTCTATATTTTTATTATTTAATATTATTATTTATTATTGTTAGTAGATATTATATTTATTATTATATTAAATTATTATAATTTAATTAATTAATTTATTTAATTCATTAACTGTATGTTCTTATGCATAGTAAGTGATTTTAGAAAACCAGCGACTGTAGTAATATATTATTAGTTAATTAAATTATATTAATTTTATAAATACTAGTTTATTATTATTATATAATCTATTATTATTAATTATTATTAATCCAATCACAGCATGAGATTTAGAAGGAGTGTTCTCTTGGTTAACAGGTTTATAATTTACTTTTTATTTAATATTATTATTTTAATTTAATTAATTTATTTATATCATAATTATTATTATTATTATTATTTATTATTATTTTTTATAATTATTATTACGGTAAGTTATATATTACCTAATTTAGGTTTTCACTGGGAAATATAGGGCTGAACACTGATGTTCCATACTGTATACAAATATATAATTCCAGTAGCTTATGTAAATATATATATATCTACCGGACTTGTTATTGAAAACTATTCAATAATAGAACTTCACTGTAACTGTATGCCATATACTTCTCTCTTTCATCCACCTACAATAATTCAGAAGCCTTATAATAACAACATACTAACTTATAATACTTTTCTGGACTATCTAAGTTTTTACCATATAAATATCTATTGATATTGACGCATAAGTACTAACTGAAACATTTTCTGAATACTGTCAATAACAACGGGGTATATATACTATATATTATATATCCGATCCCAGGATATACTAAAACACATGCATTTCGATCTAACAAACGTATTATAGTGGGGAGTTATTCAACTTATACTTAATAATACTAATAGCAATCTATGTACATTCCCATGATATACTATAGTATATTTATCATTGTCATACATCACACATAGAGCTCATAATCTTAGCAAATCCTCGCGTATAAAATTAAAATCGAATTCAACTAATTGGTGATGATTATGATGATGAAAGTATTCATGATGAACACTTCACTAAATACATGAAGAAAATGAGTGGCTTAAAAGATGTTAATGAGGCAGAAGATGAGGTGGA
>JABUQX010005690.1:30000-35000 GCA_015478945.1 Trachelipus rathkii
ATACTTAATTAAGTGGGACAATACATTGAACTTTATGTAATGTCTGGTTTTAAATGTTTTATGTAGTAAGCCTCACCTATTTTCAGTTTTTGAGATCTTCGTGTTTGACATTACAAAATTTTGAAATGACTGTGAGATATCAGGTATGGTTGTTTTGTAATGTTCCGTGAATAAATGTTTTCGTATTTTTAATGGTTTTAAAGCGGTGCTGGTATGCCCTATTGTTAATCTATTAGTCGTGTAACCAAATATATGTCGACGTACAGTCAGACTCGGGACATGCGAATTGGTACACGACATGGTGAATAAAATTGAAAGGGTATCCTTAGTAGAGAAGCAGGAAGAAAGTTTTTCTTGTTTTGTGGTATAGTTTTAACTGTGATTTTTGTGTTGCTGTAGATTTTAATTGTGAGTGTTAATAATGCCGCGTAGGCTTTTTTCCTCTTTATCAAAGTCTTTTGCATTTGAAGTTTAAAATAAAATTTAATGCTTTCAGAGATATTATTCGTATTGTCCTGTTTTTTATAGAGTTTGTTGATCGTTTTGTGTTGCCATGGGTTCACCTCTGGGCCCTACATTCGCTGACTTTTGCATGGCGGAGCTAGAAAATGGAATTTTGAGGGAAAACAACAATTCAACCCAGTCTTTTATGTAAGATCATGTTAGCGACAACCCTTACTATATTTAGGAAACCATACAGACTTTCATCAGTTTATCAACTAATAATAAAATAATAATAATAATAAATTTACATCTGAAACATCTTAAAATAATATTATTAACTTTTTGGATATTAAAATCAAAATTAATGATGATGGAACCTTTTCTACAGGCATACATGTCAAGCCAACTGATAATGGTCTGTACCTTAATTACAGCTCCTACTCCCCAGAAGTATATAAGAATTCAATTGTAAAAACACTCATATATAGGGCTTATAAATTGTGCTCGGATTGGGAATCATTTGATGTTGAAGTTCAAAGAATTAAACAGAACCTGATCAACTGTAACCACCCTTTAAATTTAACGGAGAACATGAATACTCAAAGAACGTTCGAACAAACTAAACAAACAAAAAGGACAATACGAATAATATCTCTGAAAGCATTAAATTTTTATTTTAAAACTTCAAATGTAACAAAAGACTTTGATAAAGAGGAAAAAATGCCTACGGCGGCATTATTAACACTCACATTAAATCTACAGCAACACAAAAATCACAGTTAAACTAATACACAAACAAAGAAACTTTCTTCTGCTTCCTCTAGCTAAAGGATACCCTTTCGTTAATCACCATGTCGTTACCAATTCGCATGTCCCGACGACTGTACGTATATTGCCAAATAATATTGGTTACACGACTAATAGATTAACAAATAGGGCATACCAGCACCGCTTTAAAACTGTAAATATCGAAACATTTTATTCAAGGAACATAACAAAACAACTTATAGCCTGATATCTCACAGTCATCTCAAAATTTTGGCAGCTCCTCATCGCGAAGCTCAAAAACTACAAAAAAAAAAAAAAAAATAAAATAGCTGAGGCTTACTACATAAAACATTTAAAACCAGAGACTTTAACATAAAGTTTAACGTATTGTCCACTTAAATTAAATATAATATGAAATGTAAAAATCTAAAATCTAATTTGTATTTTAATTTTTGTAAATCTTGTATTATAATTTATTACAAATGTTAGAATCGAAAGCTCTGAAGATGTCCGACGTTAACGGACGAAACCGGTCAGAAAGTTAATAAATATAAATATGCCTCTTAATTTCTTTTGTCAGCCATGGGCTCGACTTATTATTATTGAAAATTTAATGCTGTCATAAGAAAATATTTAAGAAAATGAATGCAAAAATAGAAATAAGAATGATAATGTTAATAATTTTCAATAATATATAATAATAATACTAATAATAATCATAGTATTAATAAATAGTAATAT
This sequence comes from Trachelipus rathkii, assembly GCA_015478945.1. Taxonomy (NCBI): domain Eukaryota; kingdom Metazoa; phylum Arthropoda; class Malacostraca; order Isopoda; family Trachelipodidae; genus Trachelipus; species Trachelipus rathkii. The sequence continues at coordinate 31,954 of JABUQX010005690.1, forward strand.
ATAATAGTAATAATATAAAAATAATAAAATAACAATAACCACGAAATAGTCGTAGCAAAAACCAGACTGCTAAAACTAAATAGCACATTTTGCCGTATTCGCAATCATACAACAAGTATACTATTCACTTTCGTATTTACATTCGTACTCAACTAATAAAAATAATAATTAAACTTTCAAATAATAAACTTAATCATAATAAATACTACCAATAAATAATAAGTAATATTAATAGTAAATAATAATATAATAATAATAATAATAATAATAATAATAATAATAATAATAATAATAATAATAATAATAATAATAATAATAATAATAATAATAATAATAAAACTAAAACTAACAGTATTAATGATGATAAACATTTCACATTATATCATTACTATATAATAATAATAATAATAATAATAATAATAATAATAATAATAATAATAATAGTAATGAATATATACTCTCATTCACCTTACTCTATGCACTACTACATTTACTTATTTCCAAATCTTCGTTTTTCCATACGATCACTCCAAACCATTCACTTTTTAAACTTGGCTTTCTCCATCATTGCTTCGAGAAGTTACTTATACCATATAATTATTTACACACTTTACTTTTTACATTTTTAATATACTGCATAATTATTTGCATTACACATTCTCACTTTAAACACTAATATTTACTTTGTATCAAAATCTTTTACTTTTGAATCCTAAAAATGCTTTATTTAGTAATCACTCTTTCCCAATAAACCCTGATACCGCTTTCCAACTATTTTAACCCTATAGTTCCATACTATTTTAAATGTTATTCTTAATTCACTGTTAAAATCTCACTGTTTAAATAGTATTATTATTTACACCCTATTTTTAATCACTATACAAATACCCTTACTATTTAAACCTTATTTGATTCATTATCCAAATACTTTTACTATTTAAACCTTAGTTTTACTCACATGATTTCCACGGGACTTGAAACCTTGATTGATGCTCTAAAGAATCCTTTCACTAGACTCTTCCAATTCTACTCCGTAATTCCCTATCCAAACGAAAACTTTAAGAGACCTTCCACTGCAGAAAACTTTCACTTCGTAATTCGCAAATTCACAGAACTGTTGTCAAGAAATATATATTTTGAAACTCGAAAATCTTCCGCAGTTTGCTTCTCTTTCTTTATTAGTTGTTTTATTCACCAACTATCACTCAACTCCCCCTCCAAGATTGTAACACAATCTTAAAAAGAAAAACAAAGAAAAAAAATATATACCTTACTTTATCTGACCAGTCGATGCCCGTCTCTGTGCCTCAGTCCTCTTCTCGTTCTCGATGATTTTGCTCATCGCATTTAGTAGCTCTGGCACCGATCCTCTTGATCTTGCTGTCGGCACCGTATAGGTATCCTCCAAACCCGGCACACCCTGTTCCTGTTCTCTACCGCCAGCACCACTAATCATTGCGTCAGCTACCTCACCCACTTCCAGCAACTCTTCATATATAGACATCGGTTTATATTCAGCACCCTCTGGACTGGTTACCACAATGTTAACTTCTATACCCTCCACCTGTTCCACCACCTGTTCTTCCACCTCTTGATTCTTAGTAGGGTCCATCTCTTGTCCGTAGTTAAATCGACCTCCTCACCACCTCCATCAGTGATATTGACTCCCAATGTGTAGCTATTCTCTGGAAATCTTAATGAGCGTACAAATTTGCTGATGTCATATTCACTTTCTGGACCACTATCCGCCTCCTCTTCATCGAATCAGTCAAGCTGCTCACTATCATCGATTGGTAAGAGTACCACACTGGAACCTTAGTCTCACCTGCCGATCCCTCTGTCTGCACTGCTACACTCTTTTTGCCATCCACTTTTCTCAACGCTATCTGTTTCAGTAATCGCCACGCTTCTTGGATTTTAGAGCCACGTTTCCCTGGTGTTTCAGACTCTTATGATAATTGTCTGTGCCGTAGCACATATTATGCTGGAGTTTCTTTTACCTCTTTTTCCTCCACTTCTACTTGATGTTCATTTGGATCCCAATCCACCTCTTCCTGTTGAAAATATCGTTGAAGATACTGCGGGGGATCTGTCCAAACCTTTTATGGGAGTAGTGCACCCTTGCGGCTTTTGTTTTGCCTTTGATGTCATAGAACATACCTCCCGAAATCACCTTGGTAATTACAAAAGGGCCCTCATACCTCTCATTCAGTTTTCTGTCCAGACTCTTCTCCACTGTAATAATCTTCTCTTATCCTTACTCCTACCGCGTACGGTAACCAATTAGGACGCCCTTCCCGCCATTTCTCCTGCTCATCCCTAGGAATTGGTACCACTTTACCCTTTTCATGCTTCTCCACCGGAGACATTCCGAGCTCTGCATGCTTCGTGATGTTGTACGTGAGCACCACTCTTGGCAGACAGCTGTCCCACTCTATATTCTTTTCCATGATGTTTCTCAAGAATTCCGCGAAGGTCAAATTAACACGCTCCACAGACCCATTCCCCGCTGGTTTTTAAGGACTACTATAGATGTGTTCAATGCCATACTCCCGTAGCATCTCCCCGAATCTACCACTCTTAAATTCTACTCCATTATCTGTTAATACTTTGTAAGGGGGGCGCACAAAAGCTGGCAACATTTGTTATTCAAAGGCGTCAGCCACGCTTTTTTGCCGACTTGTCCTTCAGCGGCTTCACCGCAGCCCATTTACTGCAATGGTCCACCACGACCAGACAAGCCACATTCTCTCTTTTAGTGTTTGGCATTGCCATCAAATTCAATGCCACTAACTCGAAAGGGTTTTTAACTTCTAATTTCCACATAGGTGGGAACACTAATTGGTGATCGATTTTAGTTAACTGGCACTTAGGGCATGTCCTACAAACTTCCTGTACCACCGATGATATCCTTGGGTGCCACATATATTTTGAAACTAATTCCATCAACCTATCCCATCCTAAGTGCGCCAAGTCCCTATGGGTTACCACACACACACTAACCAGCTGTTGGAACCCAATTACCGCACTGAAATACTTTGTTCCAA
>JABUQX010005690.1:40000-42054 GCA_015478945.1 Trachelipus rathkii
CTACTCTAACTTCTAACCCCTCCCCTCCTCTCTTTCTCCTCCTCAAACACTAACACTTTACTCTTACTTGGATTATTTTAAGCCCTTTTGTCCACACATTCTCTCCACTCCCTCACCAGATTCCTCAACCCTTCCGCACTCTTCGCCACTAGGGCAGTATCGTCCGCAAACAATATCATGTTCACTTCCCTTCTTTCATTCCCATTCATCATTCCAGCCCCTCGCCCTCCCTCACCATTCCTCTGCAAACACTCTCCATAAAACAAATTGAAAAGCCACGGCGACATTACACACACCCTGTCTCAATCCTCTCACCACTCCAAACATCTCACTCTCCCTCCTAACACTCTCACACACATTCTACTATTCTTATAGAACGCCCTAATACCTTTACCTAATTTACCCCCACTCCATTCTCCTCCAACACCCTCCACATTTCACCCCTCCTCACTCTCATCATATGCTTTCTCTAAATTAAAAAACACCCATACACTTTCCTTTCCTCTCTCTAAACTTTTCTCCACAAGCATCTTTAGTGTAAACAGCCTGGTCCACACACCCTCTTCCCTCCCTACATCCTCCTTGTTCTTCCCCCATGCTCCCCTCCGTTAACCTCTCACTCTCTCAATCAATATTCTCCCATACACTTTCCTACCACACTTAAAAGAATATACCTCTATAATTCGCACATTCCATCCTATCCCCCTTTCCCCTTATACAGTGGAACCAAACAACCATCCTCCCAATCCTGTGGTACCTCTCCATTCCTCCAACATATATTATATATCCTATACAACCATTCTTACCCCTATACCTTCCTTCTGCAACATTTCCATTTTCACACCATCCAGACCTGCGGACTTCCCTTTTTTTCCCTTTATTCAATGCCCTAATAATTTCCTCCATTTGTATTTCACCCTCCCCCTCCCTCCCCACTTCATTCCCCATCCTCACCCTCCTGCAAAACTTCCTTCCCCCACTTCCATTCAATAATCCGCCTAAAATACTCCCCCATCTTTCCTCAACCTATCCTCTCCTCCTATCCACTCCCCTCCTCCCTTCATCCTCTCCCCCAACCCCTCCTTTCTTCTTCCTTTTTTATTTAACTTCTTCCGAACATTTTGCTCCCCGTTCAAATTTTCCGTCCACTTTTCTACACATTCATCTTTTGCTCTTCTTTTCGCCCTCTCCAGCCTTCTTTGCTTCCACTCTAGCCCTTCTGTATTCCTCCCAACTTTCCTCTCTCTACTTCCCAACCACTTCACATAAGCCTCCTTTTCCTTTTCACCACCTCTTTCACCTCTCACTTCACCATTCACTCCCTTTCCTTCTGCTTGCATCCCACCCTTTTACTCCACATATCTTCTGGCCTCTTCACAAACTGCCTCTTTAAATCTCATCCATTCCCCCTCCACATCCCCAATTCCCCGTCGCTCTCCGTTTCTCCACCTATCCTCCATACTCTCCTAACCCCTCTCTTGCATTCCGTCTCCTCTAATTTTTCCACCTTTATCAACTTCTAATCTCTGCTTTTCTCCCTCTCCCTAACGCGTAACCTCCTCCTCCCACTCTAATCTTGCAACCACAAATAGTGATCCGATATTCCCCTTCCCGCCCCTCTAAATACATTTTCATCTAGTAATCTGCCTCTATCCTTCCCATTTAAACACACATAATCCAGTACCGCCCCCCTCCCACCCGTTATCTCACTCTTCCCATGTATACTTATGTTTTTCACTTTTTTAAACCACGTATTCCCCACTATCATTCTTATTTCAACACACAACTCAAACAGACTTTCTCCATTATCATTCTTTTCCCCTACCACAAATGGTCCTATTATTCTTCCCACCCTCTCCCTTCCCACTCCAGCATTCAAATCCCCCAATAGACAAATTTTATCAATTACTCCCCGAAACTTTCCCAACACTCATTCAATTCATTCCAAATCTTTCTCTCTCCTCCCCTCCGCTTCCATTCACAGGTGCTTCGTTTTTATTTCCGCGCGCACTTCCCCCGAAATTTCGCTTTTATTTTCCACCATATCTCGGATC
>JABUQX010005691.1:2500-12500 GCA_015478945.1 Trachelipus rathkii
TATATATATATTTGTAATAATATGTAATAACCTTAACCAATATATATATATAACATATATATATATATATATATGTATATTTCTTCAACTAACTATATAACTTCTTTAACTGCTATAGCAACATATATGTATGTTGCTCAATAATACATGTAACTATATGCATGTAATAGCAACAATATTACAGCATATGCTATGTATAACATGGCCAGCAGTAGTATGGCGCCAGCAGCTATGTATGCAGCTGCTGGCACCAACAATAACCAGCCAGCAGCAATAGCAGCAGCCAGCAACCAGCCAGCAGCAGCTAACTAGCCTTAGCATATGCATAAGCCAGCAACCCATACTTAGTAGTAATAGCCTTCTGGCATAACAACAGTAGTATAACCAGCAATAATACATGAGTAGCCCGTATATGTAATATCTAACCATATGTATATCATATATAATATATATCCTTTGCTGCTGTATATATAATATCTATAGCAACATATATATAAATGTATATATAAATATAAGTCAGCAATAATATATATATATATTTATATATAGCAAATGTAACAATAATAACCAACATATATACTATTCTTCTTCTTTGCTTAATAACCTTAGTAACTAATATGTAATAATAATAACATATATAATAACTTAATATAACATAAGAGTATTGTAACTTATATGTAATAGCCAACAACATATATATATAATACATATATATATATCATACATATATATATACATATATACTATAACCAACAACCATAACAAGCTCCAACAATAACATGTATAGCATAGCATAACTTATATACCCGCTATATATATAACTTAACCTTAATAGGTAGTAATACAACATAATATGTATATATGTATGTATGTAGTATATATATGCAGCAACCCAACCAGCAGCCTTGTAATAGCCAGCATATCTTAACATAACCAGCAACCTTAGCAACCAACTTAACTTAACTATACACATAACAACAATATATATATATACTTATATATATATATATAATATTTTATATATATTATATATATATATATAACAACATTTAATAATATATATATATATGTATATAACCAACTATATATAATATACATAGCAACAACCAGCAACAGCAACAGCAGCCTTAACGCCTTTAACACCATATCGCTGCTATGTATATAACCTTACTCTTTATAGCCTTCTTACTTAACAACCCTCAATATATATATATATATATATATATATATCTTAACATATATATATAACATATATATATATATATATATATATATATATATAGAGGACCTTAGTAATACGGTCAAAATAATTTAGTATTGGAAAGGTTGGTAATAATTTTTATTTTAGGTAAAGAAAAATTAAAGTATAAATAAATAAATATATGAATTGGTGAGAAGCTCTACAAAATAAAGGAAATAGATGTATTTTTTATTTTATTTTTTTTTTTTTAAAAAGGTTTTTATTTTATTGTATTTATGACACATTAAAAATAATTTTCCATTTTTTTGACGATTTATTATTATCATGACGTCTCTAATATTGCTTAAGCTTTCTCATTTTCAAAAGCCTATGGTGGAGCACAAAAACCAAAAATTACTTTTAATTATATATATATCTTCACGCATAACCCAGCAGCACTTGCCTTTCTGCTGCTGCTGCTCAACTATAATATGTATATATATATAACTATCTTGCTCTTCTTCTTGCTCTTGTAACAACTTATATATATATATATATATATATATATATAGCATAACGCTATAACAACCAGCAACAGCAACAGCAGCATACTTAGCCAATATATACACCGCTGCTGCTGCTGCTTTCTTCTGCTATACTACTGCTGCTGCTTAACATAGTAACCTATATACGAAGATAATGGTCAGATTTTGTGCTCACAGTATGGCTAGAGAACGGCAGGTCCTACAGTAAAACAAATTATATATTTGGAATCAGCCGAAAATTCTAAGGATGGTTAACTTTTTTTAGTAAACTTTTTTTTTAACTAAAGGAATACCCTAGGGTAAACCGCAAAGATGGCAGGAGTCGGGGTCTCTCGGCCTCCCGGTGGACGACGGGGGGGACTAATCCCCCCCTCCGGGGATGGTCTCCGGAACCCCCGCTCTTTGGTCTTTGGGTGTCGCGGGGGTTCCTGAGTCCCCTCCGGGGTGTGAAACGTCCCCCCCTCTGTCCCCAATCGGCCCCCCTAAAAAAACTTAAAATTTTCAATAAAAACAATGTTTAAAAAAAATTTGGGGGCTCGAGCCGACGGGGACAGAGGTGGGGGACGTTTCATACCCCTGAGGGGATGGTCGGAGGAACCCCGCGACACCCAAAGACCAGAGCGAGGGTTCCGGAGACCATCCCCGGAGTTAGTCCCCCCGTCCACCGGGAGGACGAGAACACGACTCACACCATCTTTGCCTAGGGTCATTCACTTTGGTTAAAAAAAAAAAAAAAAAAAAAAAAAAAAAAAAAAAAAAAAAGTTAAAACCCATCCTTAGAATTTTCGTGATTCCAAATATATAATTTGTTTTACTATGTCCCCCGCCGGGTCGAGCTCCCCCCCAAAAAAATATATATATATATTTTTTTTTTTTAAACATTTTCCGCACTAAAATGTTGCTAGGATTCCAACAATGTATTCTTTTTTTCCCTGTAGCTATTAGTTTTTGAGATATGTGGATTGTGGCTCTTCTAGAGGCTGGCCTTATATTATAATTATAATTATAATAATTTATAATTTATAATTATAATTATAATTATAAGTGAAAGCACACAAGTAGTATAAGTAAATTATAATTATAAATTATATAATTATTATAAACTACTGGTCAAAATTATTATTATTATTATAGTTATAATTATTATTATTATTATTATTATTATTATTATTATTATTATTATTATTATTATTATTATAAACAATATCGAAGAAGCAGTAAAAGAAATCTATAATATGCGTTAAGCTCAAAAACCTTAATATATGGTCTTTCCTTCGTTTACTAAACCTTTTCCTTTTCGCGAACCATAAGTGCTTGCGAGATTTAAAATATTAAAATCATGCATCTTTCTGGGGTGATCTCCAAATGTAGTTAGCTTACAGTGCTTACAGTGCTATCAAATCGCCTCTCTATGATGCGCTGTTGCCAAATCTATCAGTTTGAGTTGATATTTTCTGAAAGGGAGAGGTCTAAAATAGGTAAGGATACAAAAATATTTTTCAGGATCCCCCTCTCAAGATTCACACCCTTTCAGGAGGGCGCATCCCTCCTGGGTTTTCTCTCGGAAGGTTATGTGTTGCTTTAGATACTCTTGATTAATGAAAACTGTTTATTCGTAAGTTAGGTACGTTATGTTAAATATTACTATGACAATGTGAAAATAACACTGATTTGTTGAAATGATGAGTTTTTGTAACATATTACTGTGTTAACTGACGATGTGTTAGAAACATCGTGAGGCCTAGGTTAGAGATTTTGTTGGAGTAATGCTAGGTTTGCCCTAAATTTTGCTAATCTATGGTGCATTCATAGGTCTGTCGAGGTGATGTTATATTCAAAACAGTAGCACTTTGATACAGAAGATGGTGTTAGTCTCAGTTTCAGATGTTGGTATCTTTGATGGATTGTGGTCGCTTTGTTAAGGGATTTTGTTAGATGATGCGGCTTTACCTGTTGCTGATAGGCGAGAAAAGTAGGAATCATATCGAGTATTGTACGATCTATTAGCTACTTTACCTTTATGATAAGTAGCGAATTTTCAGGATGTTAGCTGATTATTCCTATACGCGAGGTGATGTTGTGATGAATTTTTGTGAAATATTACGAAGTTGATGTAAAAAATTTTGTTCGTCAGCATTATATTTCTTTGTCAGTATGATGATTAGACAGGTTTATGCTTCAATTTTTGTTAAATATTACGATTAATGTAAAATTAACGTGATATGTTAGAGATATGGCTTCAAAAGTGTGAATAAGGATTACGTTTTGTGAGGGTGTTAGGTACTTTTTTCAGTGGGCATAAATGGGTTAATGTTAGTGGTTTATTCGTACGTATGGTGTGTTAGGTTTGTCGTTGTACATTATATTCTTAGTTCAGGTTATGTTATGTTAGCTTTATTAATGTAAAAACGTTACGTTAGTGTTAACATATATTCGATGATTAGTATATAAAGAACTTATTTTTTTTGTACTATGGATAAAACTTAGTTATGTTTACAGTTATTCGTTGGTCTGTGATAATTGGACAAGATTATGATAAATCGGTTGTTAAAAATATTACTGTGTCAATGTAAAATTAACGTTAATATGTTAGAGATATGCTTGGAAAAAGTATGAATAGGTTACGTTTTGTATGCAATGTTAGTTACTTTACAGGTGCTAAGTGTGGAACTTTGTTAATGTTAACACTTTATTCAGTGCTTAAGTTGTGTTAGTTTATTCGGTGTACATTATTTTCTTAGTTCATATGATGCTATGTTAGCTTTATTAATATAAAGAAAACCTTGTTATGTTAGCATATATTTGATTAGTTAGTATATAAAGAACTCATGTTTTGTGCTATGTTTGTCAGGAAATGATGCTCTAAATGCTACGTAAATCAGTTGTTAATGTAAAATTAACATTGATATGTTAGAGATATGCTTGGAAAAAGTGTGAATAGGTTACGTTTTGTACGCTGTGCTAGGTACTTTACTGCTGTTAAGTATGGAACTTTGTTAATGTTAGTTGTTTATTCTAGCGTAAGGTGTGTTAGATTTTGTTATTGTACATTATATTCTTAGTTCTGGTAATGCTATGTTAGCTTTATTAATGTGAAAACAATGTTACGTTAGCATATATTCGTTGGTTGGTATATAAAGAACTTATTTTTGTACTATGTTATTGTTGTTGTTGTTGTTGTTGTTGTTGTTGTTGTTGTTGTTGTTGTTGTTGTTGTTGTTGTCTAACGAGAATATATACCCTTTTGAACTGATATGGTTCGTTCGTGCGTCGTATTCTTGTTTACTTTCTTCTGATTGGCTGAAAGAAAGAATCTCATTACCTATAAGGGTTGTTTACGCTTACGATTTCCGTCAGTAGGCCATTTTTTCGTTGTACTGGTACGATGACATCTCCTCGCATCTCTACACCTGTTGTTGATATCTTCACGAGGAGTTTCGTTATTCCCAACGATGTGTCATTTATATTTAATCGTAAACCGAATGGTGACTGCTACATTGCTTGTATTCCTGCCAGAGGGTCAAATATAATAAGTATTGCATCACTTTATGCAAATGGTTAAAGCATAAAATCATTTTTCATGTTTAGAGTTGGTATTTTCTGAAAGGGGGGCGGAGTCTAAAAAGAGATAAGCCTAAAAACTTTACTTTGTTCGTCTTTACTCGTTAGGTATTATGATGGTTAGGTAAGGTTATGATGAATTTTTGGTAAATATTACTATGTTAATGTAAAATCCCGCATATGTTCGCTTTATTGACTAAGTTGTTAATGGTAGCTGTTTATTCGTCTGGTTGTTGTGTGTGTGTTAAGTACGTTATGTTCATAGTTTAGCTTTACATAGAGTAAAAACTTTACTTTGTTTGTCTTTACCCCTTAGGTATTATGCAGGTTAGGTAAGGTTATGCTAATTTTTTTTTTTTGTTAAATATTACTATGTTAATGTAAAATTAACAGTGTCAGTGTAAGATTAACGTTAATATGTTAGAGATATGCTTGAAAAAAGTAAGATTAGGTTACGTTTTGCATACCATGTTAGTTGCTTTACTGGTGTTAAGTGTGGAACTTTGTTAATGTTAACAGTTTATTTGTGTGTAAGTTGTGTTAGGTTTGTCTTTGTGCATTATTTTCTTAGTTCATGTTACGCTATGTTAGTTTTATTGATGTGGAAACTTTATTATGTTAGAGTATATTCGTTGATTAGTATAATTAACCAATGTTGTGAGAAATTTTAGTTAAATGTTACTGTGTTAGTGTAAGATTAACGTTAATATGTTAGAGTTATGCTTGAAAATTAGGATTAAGTTACGTTTGCCACCATGTTAATTCTTTTACTGGTGTTAAGTAATTGGAACTTTGTTAATGTTAACAATTTATTCGTGTTTAAGGTATGATAGGTTTGTCTTTGTACATTATTTTCTTAGTTCATGTTATGATATGTTAGCTTTATTGATGTGGAAATTTGTTACGTTAGCATACTTTCGCTGCTCTGTATGATAATTAACCAATGTTGTGATAAATTTTAGTTAAATATTACCATGTTAGTGTAAATTAACATCGTTATGTTAGAGATATGCTTGACAAAGTGTGAATAAGTTACGTTTTTGTATGCTATGTTAGTTACTTTACTGCTGTTAAGTGTGGAACTTTGTTAATGTTAACAGTTTATTCGTGTTTAAGGTGTGATAGGTTTGTCTTTGTACATTATTTTCTTAGTTCATGTTACGCCATGTTAGCTTTATTAATTAGAAAACTTTGTTACGTTAGCATACTTTCGCTGCTCTGTATGATAATTAGACAAGGTTATGATAAATTTTAGTTAAATATCACCATGTTAATGTAAAAATTAACATTGTTATGTTAGAGATATGCTTGATAAAGTGTGAATAAGTTACGTTTTTGGATGTTATGTTAGTTACTTTACTGTTGTTAAGTGTGGAACTTTGTTAACGTTAACCGTTTATTCCTGTTTAAGATGTGTTAGGTTTGTCTTTGTACATTATTTTCTTAGTTCAGTTGATGCTAAGTAAGCTTTATTAGTGTGAAAACTTTGTTACGTCAACATATATTGATTGATCTTTGTATAAAGAACTTGATTTTATGTTATGTTTATCCAAAATGATACTCGAAATGTGACTTGAATCAATAGATCAATAGATCAAGGATGGACAGGAGGGTGACAGGATGATGGCTGGATGGTGGTTTGATTTACTGATTTACTGATTTAGGGTATGTAAAAACGTAAATTTGTAAGTTATAAACAAAAAGAATAAGAAATTTTATTTATTTATTTATTTATTTATTTAATTTTTTTTTTATTTTTATGATTCTGAAACCATTATTTTCGAAATCTACAGATCCAATAACATATATAAGGACACCATTATACGAATGTTTATTAACTCAACTTCCGCACCGGCTCCAACCCCAGTGTCGTACCGACTCTAGATAAACATTCTCAGACACGCCTCCCTCCTTCTCATTCTTCTTCCTTCTTCCTTCCTCCTTTCCTCCTCCTTCCTTTCTCTTTCTTCTTCTTCTTCTTCTTCCTCTGTTTTGCATTCCATGCATTTCTTCTTCTTTTTTCAACTGGGGTCCCCCCTCCGGGGGGTCCCTGGACTCCGAAACCGAATCCGACTCGGCTGTGCTCGATTCCAACTCCGACTCTGACACCGAATCCTTTCTCCAAGTTTCAGTCTTCTACGTCAATATTTAATGTATGAAGGGGGGTGGGGTAACCTCTTACGGGGGGGCACAGGGGTTCGTAATCTCGTCTACGATGAGCTTACATCACCATATAACCTTTCTCCAAATTTTAACCCAATACGATAACTCTAACCTCCATAGATATATATTAGACTCAGAGGCTAAGCCGGAGTCAGAGCATGAACCAGAGTGAGTAAAAAACGATTCCTTACAGGAATCGTTTTCAACTCAGATTCGCTTCCCTTTGGGAATCGAATCTTCGTAATAATAATAATAAAAATAATAATAATAATAACAATAATAATAATATGTGAGGGTGTGTGGATGTGTGTGTGTGTGTGCGCGCTCGCGCACTGACGTAATCTCGTCTGCGACGAGATTACGTCCCAACTCACTCGAACCTAACGCTGGCCCAGGCTAATCTTGCTCTCTCCGAATCACGCAACAAAGGCGTAAGCGCGCAATATCCGTATCGACCCTCGGGGGTGACCCCCCTCTATATACATCCTACCGAATTGAAATTTACCCTGTTTCGAGCTTAACACATACATAGCTTATATTCCAAGTTTCAGACCTATAGCTCTTATACTTTTTGAGAAAAAGCTGTAGGAGGTCAAACTGTCCTGTCACTACTATATATATATATATATATATATATATATATATATATATATATATATATATTATATATATATATATATATATATATATATATATATATATATATATATATAAATATAATATATATACATATATATATAAATATACATATGTATATACTCTAACAAATAATGTTAATATATGCTCTTCCAACTTTTCTTTATTTATATATATATCTTATAGTTATCTATAATATATAATTAATTATTTGTGTTTAAATTTCTTTATATAAATATATATTTCTTCTCTATATACATCAGGGGCGTATACATAGGGTAGGTAGGGTAGTAAGCTTCTACCCAATATTTTTGAGTCTTTTTGATAAAATAAATTAAATGGTAAAATTACTAATACAATTTTATTAAAAAGTGATTTATAAAATAAATTTAAAGAAAAACAACTACATTAGCAATAGCAATTGGAATAACAAAATTCATTTGGAAATTTGCCTTCCTACTCTGTTCTTATGAGTAAACTTTTAAGCTATCAGCTACAGAGATTTTCATAATTTATATAATAAAATATAGGGCTAGGCCAGACATTTTTATCTTGCTTTACGAATAAAAAGATACAAGAATCCACGGGAAGGAAACTTTTCGTTCAGGCGAATAGGTACGAAGAAATTTGATAAAAAGATCTCTATCTCTCTCTCTCTCTCTCTCTCTCTCTCTCTCTATATATATATATATATATATATATATATATATATATATATATAGCCTTATAATATGATATATATATATATATATATATATATAAATATATATGTAATATATATGTATTTATGTATTTATATATACAACCAACCTTAATACTACTGCATGTATAGCAACCTTAATAATAACTAATATAATATGCTATGCTTAATAATATCAGCCAGTATATGTATATCTTTGCTAGTAACAACCAACCAGCACATGTATAGCAACAGCATATATAATAACTCAATAACAGCAACTCCCAATAACTCACCATAATAATAATATGTATATGCATATAACCAACAATATATATATATATGCTATGTATATATCAGCAATAGCTAATATATATATATATATACTTATAATTTTAAACTTTGCTGCTATATATCTATTATATATAATATATATATATATATATATATATATATATATATATATATATATATATATATATATATATATATTTTCAACCTTCTTTAACTAACAATAACATACTTTGCATATATAACCTTTATATACCCTGCTTATATATATATATATATATTGATATATATATATATATATATGATTTATTTTGTGTTGGTGAAAAAGTTGATTTTTAAGTATGTGGTGGATGTTAAATCTGTAAGGAGTAGGAATGGGATTATCGGATCATTATGTTGTGTTATGTAAATTTAAGTTAGTGGGGGCTTGGATGGAGAGGAAAGTGATAATTAAGGAGGTGGGTAGAATTAAGAGTAAGAAGTTAAGCAAACAAGGTAATAAGATAAGTATTTAGGAACGCTCGCAAGAAAATCAGTTGAATGTGAGCAAGTTGAAACTGATCAAATCTGGAAGCAAATGAAGGCAGCAGTTGTTACAGTGCAAAGTAAATATGTAGTTGTCAACATTGAGTGCTGGAATGAAGAGGTTATGCAAACGGTTAAATTTACTAAAAGCCGGTGATGAAGTTTCTAAATAAAGATGATTTGAATTATATAAGGAGAAAAAAATAAATGTTAAAGTGCATACGTAGGAGAAAAAAATGAGTTAAATGAACAGTTTGAGGGAGGATGAATAAGGACTTGGGAGAGGAATAGGAAGCTCTTCTATAAGGAAGAGTGAAAGGTTAAGAATGAAAATAAAGGAAAATGCTTAGAATAATGAATAGGGATAAAACGGATGTGAAGGGAGTGTGGAAGGAACACTTCGAAAATCTGTGTAAAATT
>JABUQX010005691.1:25000-52668 GCA_015478945.1 Trachelipus rathkii
TTGCTATGCTTGTGTGATCTGTTTATGATTTTAGTTGAATAGGTTGAAGAGTGTGGGAATGGTAATGTGCCTTAGGGTACTCCGTTGTTGATATTTACTGTTCTGGATTTTCTATTTGTTTTTATTTGTGATGTTCGTCCTGTTTGAAATTTAGAAACCCACATCTTAAGGTTAATGGGGATGTAAGATTTTGTTATTTTGTGGATCAAGTTATGATTGGGTAGTGTCGAATATTTTGTTGACGTCGATTGCTTTGATTATTGTTTTATAAGTTGGTTTTGAGTTTAGGATGTTGATTGTGGCTTTGTAAAGCCTAATATTGTTAATTATGGCTTCCATTGAAAATGAAATGATCAATTAGATCAATAACAAACTTCAAAGAAAAGATATAAGTACTTTTTCAGCTCTGCAGGCTCGTAAAATGAATTTCAAATTGAAATAAATTTAAATGAGGTATGTAATTATTATTATTTTTATTTTTTTTTTATATATTATATTATTATTATTATTATTATTATTATTATTATTATATATATATATATATTATTCTCATTATTATTATTATCTATATTATTATTACATATATATTATTTATTATTATATATATATATATATATATATATAATATATTATATTATTATTATTATATATATATATATATATTAATATATATATATATATATTATATATAGTTCTGAGTATATTATTATTATTATATATTATATATATATGATATTATATATATATGGTTATATTTTTGAATGAGTGAATATATATTTATATATATATTATTATTATATTATATATATATATATATATATATATATATATATATATATACGGTATATATATATATATATATATATATATATATATATATATATATATATATATATATATATATATATATATATATATATATATATATATATATATATATATATATATATATATATATATATATATGAAAATTGCAATAACCTGCAATCAAATTTGAAGAAATAAAATACCCATGATATATTTTCACCATGCTGAGATTCGATCCTGACCCTGCAGATGACATCGAAGTGTTTGCACTACGCCACGATGAGCTAAAAGAAGAACCAGGGAATACTTCTGCTTTACAAGCGTCAGTACTCCTCGTGCTGCTCCCGCCCACACTCGGGCATAGGGTCAAACAGGGTAGCGCGCATGGTGAAGAATACAAGGAACCGGGAATTAAGAAATGCATGAAAATTGGAATAACCTGCAATCAAATTCGTAGTAATAAAAAGTGGTCAAACACTTTGCAAACTTATCTGCTAGGACCCAGGATCGAATCCCAGCATGGTGAAAATACATCAGGGGTATTTCATTACTACGAATTTGATTGCAGGTTATTGCAATTTTATTATTGCAACCATCTAAGGCCTAGGAGATTTACCTTTATTACGTTGATTTTTTGAGTTTTAATGCTGAAATGTGAATATAGAGAAATATTAGGGCGATTTGAGAAAATTTTGCGATCGTTTGTATTAAGGTTTAAACATCTGAAAAGAGTTCAGTTCTTTTTGTAAGCTGCTCAAGTTTGTGTGTGATTACAGTGAACTGTAAGAATTTATATAATAATTGAGACCTAACATTAATTGGTTTTGCATTTTCGTTGCAGTTAAACAATCATTATATATTTTTTTATCCAGGACCTAAAACAAATGTTAAACACTGATTATATGCTTAGTCATTCTCCGACCCCATTCTCGGCCCAGTGTAGCCATGTTCCTAGCTCAGTCTCAGTCCGAGTTTAGTTTTATTAAAAGCTCACTTTTAGTCCCGGTTTAGCCTTGTTCAAAGTTAACTCTAAGTAAAGGTTTATTCTACTTCCAAGCTTAATCTTTTCCAAACCAAATCTTATTCTATCTCACATTTTTTCCAAGTTTAGTCTTATAGTTTGTTCACCTTAGTCCAAGTTTAGCCTAATTCTAAGACAACCTTAGTTTAAATTGTCTTATTCTAAGCTCACCTTAGTCCATGTTTAGTCTTATACCAGGCTTATTTTTGTCTAAATTAAGTTTTAGTCCAAGCTTACTTTTAGTTCAAGTTTAGTAAAGCTTGGTTCCCATTTTAAAATTAATTCCTTTCCAGCAAATATTTAATTTATTCCACTGCAATTTTGCAAAAAGAAATTAAAACGTTTTGAAAATTATTAAAATAAGTTAAACGGCTTAAATTTATTAGATTTGGGAGCGACCATCAATACTAAATGACTAATGCGCACTTTTGTTATCGAGCAAAAGAAGTTTAATCTTCTGCATCGAAATAAAGACGCGAAAAAGAATTATTTTGCGTTAGAGAATTCGGAGAAAAGATTTAAACTTGTTTCAAAGGTATTGTTAGAAATTAATTGTTATAGATAATTGCAATCGCTAAACGAGCTTCACCATTTCCTTGAATCAACTCGCTTGAAATATATATGACCTTTAAATTTTAAAGAGGATAGAAGAACTCATGAACTCATGCTATTAAAGAAATCGAAAGGAAACTCCTGCTGATGAAATGCTTTTAAATTTAAATGTTATTCAGAATGAAGGACTGATATTTCTCGTAGCCACACATAAGCACATCTCCTCATAACATCCTACACAATAATAATAACACAATAATAATAAAATTATTTTTATCATTGCCACACACACACACACACACACACACACTTTTCTACACTCATCAAAATATTTTTTAAAAAGATTTTCTTCAATCTCATAAAATAGTCAAAAGAATTTAAGTAATTAAAAAGAGAAAAAAAATCCTGGAACAATGTTCGCTTCTTTATTCTAAACTCAAAATTCCAAAATTAACATAAAATCCTTTAGCCTCTCTTCGGCCTTTGTTTAAAGCACCTCAAGTTTGATGACTTAATAGCTCCTATCAAAGATATTTCTTTTCACTTTTTACATTGTTTGTCTGTTTTTTTCTTCTTTCAATCTGAAAGTTTGCCAGATACTTTCAACACAAACAAACAAACAACCAATCAAAGCAAAAAACAAACAAACATATGCATACACACATACACAAACACATGCATACACACATACACACATACACACACACATATACACACATTACACACATATATATATATATATATATATATATATATATATATATATATATATGTTAGGTTATATATAATATATAAAGATATATATATATATATATAGATAGATAGTATGTATTCTTTTTCAATTCCATTTGACAGATTACAGGGAATAGATTTCCGGTAAAATAATTTTTATCCGACAATTTCCAATGCTTTTTCGTTACTTTTTTGCGATTTCGAGAATTTGTCGTATGATTTCGAAGCTCGTCACATAAATTCGGTAAAACTTTTATGATATTCGATAATGTTCGACAGATCGGTATTTAAACAATACACATCGGTAATGCAGAATTTGTATTCGGCAATGTTACGTCTTTCGGCAATTTCATAACTAAAATAATTAAAGCAAAAATTTTTTCCGTCGGATGTATAATATTTCTCTTTGTTTCTGTATAGTTTGACAACTACCAATGGTATTAGGCAATGAAAGATTGGTATTTTTATTTGAACATATTTATTCATCATTTTTCAATAAACATTAACTTTAGATTATAAAAAGAAAATTGAATTAGTAAATTGCACCAGTATTAATTAAGCTATACAATAGTGTAATTCAGCGATCTCTAAACTACGACCCACGGTAGAATTCACTGGTCTTATCTTTAAGACAATTTTAATTAAATTAAACACTCAATTAAACACACTGTAAGAAACAATAGCCACAAAACACACTAGTCGCACTATATTTCGCGTTTCAGATCGCCCTTGTCGCTCCAAATTCAAACTTTGGTATGATGACCTACCTAGGTCTTGGCCCTAGGTAGGTCATCCTACCAAAGTTTGAAATTGATGACCTACCTAGGTCTTGGCCCTTGGGACTTAGTGGAGGAGTCACTGTGGCCCTTAGGCTAAAAGGTTTGGAGACCCCTGGTGTAATTAAATCATTTATCTAGTTATTTAATTAACTATTTTATTCCTATTTATCCATTTATGTGAAGGTTTGTTCGGCGGCGTACGACATTATTTTATTTAAACAGTCCGTAAGTAATTTCATTTTCTGAGAAATGTTCCCTCCATTGTAGGAGGTTCACTCTTGTTCTCTCGCATAGTTACCACAACGAAATTGTTCTGGGATATTTACTAAACTCAATTTGATAAAAACTATATTGAAGTGTGAGAAACAAAACTAAGTGCCCCTACAGGTAGACGACCATTAAAAATTGACAATGAAATGATTGGCTTTCTCATCTTTCTTATCAAAAATGAATTATCTCATCACTCAGATGGAAGCAAATTTTTTGTAACAGTTACAGTTACTCCTCTACAATGAACATTAGATGAACAACTGAAGAGGGTTTTTAATTTACTGAACAGAACGATTAACAATGACTTACTCGCTCGCAGGCAGGTGTAAGCATTCTGTATATTATCTGTGCATTTATATGTGTGTACTATTCAGTGTAGTACCTTGTGCATTACACTTGTTGTACTATTTTGTGCTTATATATAACCGTATGTTTATCTAATGGATATATTTTTTATGTCTCCTCCGGAGGCAAATGCCAAAAGCTTGCCAAATTAGATCTCAGCTGGTTTAAACCAGTGAAAAAGTAAAGGTTAACATTCCCTGATACCCTGCTATGATACCCTGATTTTTTGAAGGTGTGCAAGTTAAAGGAAATCAGAAAAATAAATAGAGAAAATGTGATCCAAACTTTAAGAGTGGGGAACATGTAAAAATTGAGCATACCGGTTAAGTCTGGGGTGAGAGATATGAACAGAGAAAAGATGAATGTGTAGAAAGATGAGAAGCGCGAACTATCCTCAAAGGAAAAGATATACAACTATAAAGTTTCTCTCTCTCTCTCTCTTTCTCTTTCTTTTTTCTCTCTCTATCTATCTATCTATATATCCCTCTCTCTCTTTCTTTCTTTTTTTTTCTCTCTCGCTATCTATCTATCTATCTATCTATCTATCTATCTTTCTTTCTTTCTTTCTTTATCTATCTATCTATCTATCTATCTATCTATCTATCTATCTATCTATCTATCTATCTATCTATCTATCTATCTATCTCTCTCTCTCTCTCTCTCTCTCTCTCTCTCTCTCTCTCTCTCTCCATTGTAAAAGAAAAAATATAAGGAGAGTGATGCAACAGTTCTACGGCAAGAAATAGATTAAAGAGATTATGGGGTAAGAGTAGGAGAGTTGAAAAGTCAAAAAGCCCTAGAGCATCTTTTCAAGAAAGGTTTCGTAAGGAAAAAATATCCAAATTTGTGTAAAGTATACTCGATACAGGGATGAATTATACCCCTATAAGGAGCTAAATAGAAAACAATGGTGGTGACGTGAAGACATTCTATAGGCTCCGTAGAATATCCAATCATTTCGAGGTTTGTTTTAAATGAATAATAATGAGATCCTTCCAGAAAAGTCAAGAAATATAGAAAAACTAGAAATATTCAGGACAGCCGAAGATATGAGTTGTATATTTCGAAGGTGTTATAGTTGTGTGGAAGATTTGTTGAGTGGAAAGATGAAGAATCTGAGTTTTAGAGGTTTTGAAAACAACCATTTTTTATCTTCCCTGATAAGAAATATGAGAAAGATCAAGAGCAAGTATCTCCAAGACCAACTTGAATTAATTTCCAATGGGTTTGACATTTTCAAAATCAGAGGAGTAATGAGTGTGGAGTCGTCATCACAGGAATGCATAGATGATGAAGTAACATAGAGAAAGTTATTAATGTAAAGTAGAAAGAGTTGAGGATAGGACAGGACATTAAGAAACACCACCATTAATAGTTTTAAAATATGAACAATGGTCATGAACAACATTTGCTAAAGAGTGACCGTTAGTAAATCAAAGAGAAGGCCACAAAGAGACGGATCGATAACGAAATATAAAGGCTTAGAAATGAAAGCTTTGTAAAAGACTTCGTCGAAGGATTTCGATATGCCTAACACCAAAGTGAATGATTCACCTCAGTGGCGTATTTAGGGGGGGGCCAGGGGGTCCATGGCCCCCCCCGAAATTTTCTAGACACTAAAAATTTTTAAGTATCATTATCCGTTAATAATATAAATTGCAGAAGTTAAATTAATTTTATATAATTCGTCGCTGTCAGGAACAAATCTCGTAAGTTCACTAGTTAAAACTAAACTTGAAACCATCAGAGAAAATGCAACATTAGAATTTCAGCTGATTTTTTGAAGAATATGTAAGCGCATCTGAATATGAACTGAGTATAGAAATTGCTGTACCAAGATTTAACAAATTTCAAAAATACAGACCCAACATTCCTACTTCCGACCCACAGACCTATTATCGCACATGCATTTTTATACCATTTTTGATCATTAATATCAGCATTAGGAGAGGTTTTTAAATTTTCCCTTGCAATTTGTCAGCACCGAACGGTAATGTGCCATATAAGAAGATAAGATTGTATAATATTATACAAGGAAGATCCGAAAGCCCAAATGAAGATTTAGTAAAGGATCTGATTTATGGAAGTTGAAATGGCATCACAGCACAGGTCGCCCAAAACCACAATAGATGGACTAGTTTTGTTCGCAGTCACAATTTCCAACTTTACATCTTGTTTGCAAATACTGGCAATTTAACTCGTGTTTAATGCTTCAGTAGAAAGAAGTTTTCAATATTAAGACTTCTTGAAACCTACTTGAGAAATAATTGTTGAGATGAAAGATCGATTGACTTTGCCCTCCTCTTACACATCGAAATATTGAAAAACAAAAAATAGAAGATGTTATCTGGACTTCGCTTACTTTCATATCAGGCGATTAAATTTAACAATTTAGTAAGATGATTTTAGTAATTCATTTAAATTCTTCCAATTTTATATGAATTTAATATTTTGTACTTCCACTTATATATATATATATATATATATATATATATATATTATATATATATATAAAAATATTTTTTTTGTATATATATATATATATTGGTTGCATATGTTATATATGGTTGCTGCTATATATATAGCAGTTATATAGCAAAGAAGCAGCAGTTATGCTATGCAGGTTGGTTAAGGTTATATATATATTATGCAGATATATATATATATATATATATATATATATAGCATATATATATATATATATATATATATATATATAAGAATAATTTTTGTTTGGCCCCCCCCGAAAAAAAATTTCTGGATACGCCACTGATTTCACCTAATGCCTAAGAGCGGAGGACCAACAGTCGTAGAGAAGGGAAAGATCACCAGTAGGGTGTTTCTTTCGGATGCCATACCAGAGATCTGGGATAAGATTAAAAGAATCGAGGTTTCCAAATGTTCCTATGATAGGTTATGATAGGTTTAGTTATGATAGGTTCGAAAACTTTGGAAAGAACAGAGTTAAAGCGATAGGGCGACAGTCAAAGAGTTGAGATGAGTACTACCCCTTTTTCGGCAAAGGCTAAATGAGAGCAACATTCCAGAAGGATGTGAAGGCCGAAGTTAACCCTATGGAATATTGATTCACTGTGTTGAAATCAAAGGGAAAAGTTCTTTGTGGAGATTTTAAAGGAAAATTAGGAGATGGTAAGTATCGGAGAGAACAATGAATGTACCTTCGGCACTGGAGGGAACATTTACCAGAAAATGTAATTACGGACTGTTTATTTAAGATACGTCGGACGTCGTCAAACAAACCTTCACAAAAGCTAACATATATTTAAATAAATACATGAATAGGAAGAAAATTGGTGACTAAATAATTAGGTAAATGATTTATTTACACTATAAAATAGCTTAATTAATACTAATGAAATTTAAAAATTTAATTTTCTTTTTATAATGTAATTGAATGTTTACTGGAAGATGAAGAATAAATATGTACAAATAGATAATTACCAGTCTTGGTAAATTGTCAAATTAGCGAGTCCAATGACGAAATAAATGAAGCGTTTGTTGAAAAGAATTTCAACTTTATCGGTTTAGTTATGAATTTCATAAAAACGTAACATTGCCGAATATATATTCTGCATTGCCAATTTATTTTGTTTAAATACAAATCTGTCTGACATTGTCGAATATCAAATTCTTTTACCGAACTTGTGTGACGATATCGAAATCAAATGACAAATACTCGAAATCGCTAAAGAAAAAAAAGGTATCGAAACTGAAATGGAAATTAACGGCTAAAAAATTATTTTATCGAAATCATCTGAAACTATCCAAATACAACTGCAAAAAGTTATATATATATATTATATATATTGGTTATTATTAGTTATTGGTTGTTGTTGGAAGAAGAAAGAGCAAGAGTTAGTTAGAAGAGTTATTATGTTGCATATATATATATATATGTATATATATATATATATATATATATATATATTAAGCATATATATAGCATATATATACATATATATATAAGTTTTTTATTATTAAGGCTATTAATATATATACATATAGTTATAGAAGAGCAGCTACTGTTATGGCTGCGTTGCCATATAGTTATTATATTATTGTTACTAGATATTGGTTATTACATATATATATATATATATATATATATATATATATATATATATATATATATATATATATATATATATATATATATCATCTCGACAAAAAAAACCCACCACTAGATAAATACCACTCCGCAAGAACGGGAAGGCCCCTAACCCCATGAAACCCCACAACATCACAGACGGCAGTATCATTGTAACTATGTAACCATCCAGCAGAGAATTGGCTGTAATATTGGGGGCGTCACAGCGATAAATTTAGGTAAAAGTAAACCACGTAACTAGACCTGGGGGAGGTGAGGGTAGGTTATGGCGGGGGTATAATCGAGCGAGGGATTATTCACGTATGAATGGACTCCGATAAACATGAAGAGGATAGTGCGTCAACTGTCAAGGGATCAGTGCGTGCAAATAACAATACTCCACGTCGAAGGACACGAGTACCGGGCACTTGGTCGACGGTTCGATATTGAGCAAACAACGATTCCACGGGGAGTCCAACGGTATCAGGAAGCCATGACACATGATCGCCGGCGAGGACAAGATAGGCCCAGGGCCACAACACCCTTGAAAGACCGATTTATACGTCTGCGTGCATTACGAGAGCGCCACACGACGGCACGACATCTGCAAATATAGCTGACGGAGGTACACGGCACCAGGGTGAGTGACAATACAGTACGTCGACGCCTTGCGGAACATAATTACCGGCCCCGGAGACCTGCCATAGGTCCACCGTACGCCACGGCACATCAAAGGGCGCGACTGGCATTTGCCCAAAAACACATCCATTGGATGGTCGACGATTGGGCAAAGGTGCTCTTTACGGACGAGTAGAGAGTGTCTCTGTACGCCTCGGATAGGCGTGCTAGAGTATACCGACGACCGACGGGGAGATTCGCGCAATGAAATGTGCTGCAAGTGCCGCCGTTTGGAGGTGGGTCGGTTATGGTATGGGGAGGCATCTCTTTATCGGGGCCTACGGAGTTGCACATCTTCGATGGAGGCACTATTACAGCCGTAAGGTATATCACAGACATCCTCAAACCATATGCCGTGCCATATGTTCCCTACCTCGGGGACTTTTCCATCTTAATGCACGACAATTCAAGACCACACAAAGCCCAATGTGTGAACGACTACCTTAGGGCGGTTCAAATTACGGCGTTGGAGTGGCCAGCATATAGTCCGGACCTCAATGATATCCTGAAACGTCGGATCCGACAGCTGCAACCCCCTCCACGGACCCTCCCGGACCTGCGACAGGCACTGCATGGCGTATGGGATCAAATCACTGTCCAGGACATTCACTCACTCATCGAGAGCATGCCAAGACGGTGTCAGGCAGTCATCCGTGCCAGAGGTGGTCATACACGGTATTGAGACAGACCCAACACCCCCCGTAGCCGTCGCCGTACGTACCAACATTGTGTGTTTGCAGCGCCGAACCTCCGAACCCTACTGCGATACCCTTTGGCTGTACCTTGGTCGTCGCTCTATCAGCCTATGATTCTTGGGAGGAATCCACCATGTTATTGTCATTGTCCAATAAAGTGTCCTCGCGTTCTTCAACCTTTTCTACCCTTCCTTCGCCACGTAACTTGTGATGCGTTAACTTTGACGAGGTATATTTATATGGCGGGCATATATTATAAAATATATATAAAGAAGCAGCAGTGGTTAAGGCGGCAGGTATATATATATGCGGTACATATGAGTTATGGCGGTATATATATGGTTATAAATATATATATATATATATATATATATATATATATTATTATACAGTGGCGTATTTAGTAGATATATGTTATTACATATTAATATATTATTATATATATGGTTATATATATTATTATATATATCTATATCAAAATTATTATGATATTATATATTATTATATATATATATATTATATATATATTATTATTATTATTATGGCATAGCTAGCAAATCAGCTACTGTTAGAGTACTCAGATATTATACATACAGCATATATATATAATAGAAGAAGAGCATATATATACATATACATAAGTTACATATATATATACATATATATTACATATGCTGTTACATATATATACATATTACGCCACAGACATCTATAAGATGCTGACCTGTTTATGCCGGGGAAAATTTTCGATAAGAAAACAACGAATTTCGGGCCTTTCTTTATTGCTGCAATTTATTATTTATTAGGGTTATTTGCATTTTTAATTTTTAAGAAATTAACAAAGATTTTTATTATTATTATTATTATTATTATTATTATTATTATTATTATTATTATTATTATTATTATTATTATTATTATTATTATTATTATTATTATTATTATTATTATTTAATAATAATTTAATTTTTTTCTAAGTTCTTTCATTTTTATTATTTTATTTTTGATTATTTTTATATTTTCTTTGTATTTTTATTTAAAAACTTCACATAGACCTGCGAGTTTGCGAGTGGGGCCACTCCGCTCTGCGGGGGACGGGGAGGATGATATAGAGGGACTCGGATCAAAAACATAAAATATATAAAAATATCAAATATCAATTTATTAATGTCAAGGTGTTTCTACAAACTTACGTATACATTCATCAAATTTAAACTGAAATAAATAGCCTAAGCACAAGGCCTAAGCTACTCATTTTTATAAGACTATAGGTGTGAAGCACAAAAAAATATATGTCAATTTCTTTTTAATTTGTGTTAATATTAATTAAATTACATTTGAAAATCCAGTATTTACTAATGTATTTAACCTCAAATCATTGAAATTACGTTACATTTTTTATTGATTTTCGTTCCTGGAGTCAACATCTTATAATAGCCATATATATATATGGTGGAGTATATATATATATATATATATATATATATATATATATATATATATATATATATATATATATATATGAGCAAAGTTATATATATATATATAGGTATGAGCATATAAATATATATATAGTAGTAGTTATAGCATATATATATATATATATATTATATATATATATATATATATATATATATATATATATATATATATATATATATATATGTTTTTGTGTGTGTCTAAAAAGTATACCAAAGTAAATACACTTATATTGATGATTTATCCTTACGTTTTTGAATTTTATTTTAACTTTCTGTTCAAATTGCTATCCTATTATAGCAACTGAAAGAGACTCGCATCGTCGAATCCCATAGTCACAAGTGTCAATTATAATTTCCCTTTTAATTATGCAACAACTATTCTTCTTACGCAACTTTAATATTTCAGTTGTGTTTATTTTTGTGACAAGCTATTTTTAAGGCACCCTTGAAAAAATCCGTCAAGTAATTTTAAATCTGAAGAATGAGGAAAGGAGGCGTTACTTGATACTACCACTTCGACCAATTCATGTGTCAGGAATTGTTACTTTATGGTACTTCCTGTTATCACAATAAAAAAAATTGACATTATGTGGTTTTTCATCTTACTGAAAACAAAAATCAATGTCATCATCATCAAATTTTCTTTTGCATTAAAACTCAATAAACATTTGATTTTTATACTACATCGTATTGATATTTTTGGTGACGTTAATATGTGACGCCCTCTGGAATGTTGCTTTTGTATGTTTTTCACACTACCATGTTTCAGATTTATCACTTTTGTATTCAATTTATGGTTCTATTTGCTATTTTCACATCCATTGTGTTTTAATTTCTTTCAGATTTTCTGTTTCACAGAACCACTCAATATAAATTTTGTTTATCAAATATTAGTCTCTGATGAGACAAATTCAGGAGAAATTTTTGAAAGGGAAGAAAATAAATATCTGTATTATAAAATGATTGAAGATTGTATAAATTTTTTAGAGTGGCGATATCGCATAGATATATGTGATTATCATTATTAGGTATAGATGTTATTATTATTATAGTTATTATTATATTATATAAAGAGCATATATATATTATATATATATATATTATTGTTATTATTATATTATTATTATTATTATATATATTGAGCATATAGCATATAAGGTTATTGCGGAAAGATTCTTCAAGTTATATTGCTATATATATTATTATTATTATTGGTTATTATATATTAGTTAGCATATATATATATATATATATATATATATATGTTATATATATATTATATATGTATATATATATATATAGTATATATATATATATATATATATATATATATATATATATATATATATATATATATATATATATATATATATATATATATATAATCATCATCATCATCATCATCATCATCATCATCATCATCATGGTCATCTTATCCCCATATTGAGAGTAAGGTGCGTCGAATACACCGGAAACATAAAAGTAGAAGAACATATGACGCAACGTCGAGAAGAAAGCGCCTCCCTTCCTTATATCATAATAAAAAAAATTGACATTATGTGGTTCTTTATCTTACTGAAAACAAAAATTCAATGTCATCATCATCAAATTTACTTTTGCATTAAAATTCAATAAACATTTAATTTTTATACTACATGGTATTGATATTTTTGGTGACGTTAATATGTGACGCCCTCTGGAATGTTGCTTTTGTATGCTTTTCACACTACCATGTTTCAGATTTATCACTTTTGTATTCAATTTATGGTTCTATTTGCTATTTTCACATCCATTGTGTTTTAATTTCTTTCAGATTTTCTGTTTCACTCAAAATAAATTTTTGTTTATCAAATATTAGTCTCTGATGAGACATATTGAGGAGAAATTTTTGAAAGGGAAGAAAATAAATATCTGTATTATAAAATGATTGAAGATTGTATAAATTTTTTAGAGTGGTGATATCGAATAGATATATATATATATATATATTATATTATAGCAAAGAAATATATATTATTATATATATGTTATATATATATATATATATATATATATATATATAGAAGTATATATATATATTTATATATATATATATATATATATATATAAATATATATATATATATTATTGGAGTTATATATATATATATATATATATAGAGATATTATTATTATATATATTACATTAAGTTACATATATATATACATATACATACTGTATATATTATTATGCATATATATTGAGATATATAAAGATATATATATATATATATTATTATTATATATATATATATATATTATTATATATATATTATATAAATATATATATATATATATATATATATATATATATATATATATATATTATTATATTATTATTATTATTATATAATACAGCTTCAATGCCAGCCCACCTCACGGGCAGAGCTCCTATTCAAGGACGGTGTTGCACACCTCGGGAGTGGTTCATCAATTCAACGCAAACTACGCAGATGAGCACACACGCAGAAGTGCGAGAGATTAAATTCAGCAGGAAACACAGAAAGATGGAAGAGAATTCCACA
The DNA here is from genome assembly GCA_015478945.1 of Trachelipus rathkii. Taxonomy (NCBI): domain Eukaryota; kingdom Metazoa; phylum Arthropoda; class Malacostraca; order Isopoda; family Trachelipodidae; genus Trachelipus; species Trachelipus rathkii. The sequence goes on from JABUQX010005691.1 coordinate 39,032, forward strand.
GAACAGAGGTGGTGAGAAAGAAGGAAGCACCGCAGCGAACTAGCCTGGAGTTACCAATATCAACACAAAACTCATGCACTGACACAGCACCCATTGTGCTACGAGGGCGTCGTAAAGGTGGTGGTACGCGAGTGATAAGCTCCCTCGAGCACATGCCGCTGAAGTACCTTTAGAAAAGAGATAAAGCACCAACATCGTGCCGCAAAGATAAAGGGTCAAGTGAACTGGAAAGTGCAGAACAGTTTATAAGCCTTTTGGCCTTTGACTCGACCCTATCCAAAAGCCGGGTGAAACTAGAGCCCCCCCCAGATATGAAAGCAGTACTCCATACAAGGACAGATGAGGCCCTTGTATAGCTGGAGTAACTGAGAAGAGGAAAAAAAGTCTCGCAGCCTAAACAGAACTCCCAGTTTTTTAGGCCGTACTAGCAAATCAACGTTGTGATGTGAGGTTTCCAAGACATTTTTTTGTTTATGTTAAGGCCAAGGATGTTTATATTGTCAACAGGAGAGACGAGAGAACCGTCGAAAGAGATAGGAAAGTTAGAAGGTATCTTAGAGAGGGAGATTTGTAGAAGTTGGGTTTTTAAAGAATTGAATTTCACAAGGCTGAGACGACCCCACCCGGAAATTCTATCCAGATCAGCGAGAATAGAATCGGAAAGATTAAGACGAGAGGCAATTCTAGAAGTAAAAGAGGGAGCAGAATTGAAATGAGTTGAAGAATGAAGGGTCGAGTCATCGGCATACGAGTGGATAGAGTTAGATGTGCAGGTGAGAAGATCATTAATGAAAAGTATATATATATTATATATATATATATATATATATATTATATATATATATATATATATTATTATATTAATATATATATATATATATATATATATATATATATATATATATGTTATTATATATATATATATATATATATATATATATATATATATATATATATATATATATATATATATATATATATATATATATATATATATATATATATATATATATTACAATATATATATTAGATATATATATATATATATATATTATTACATATATAGTAACATATGTTATTATATTTTATTCAGTTATTTTTTCGTTATTAAGGATGTTATTGATATAAAGAGCAGCTGTTGGTATTACATACATATTAGCAACATTTTAAATTACTTATTCAAATTTTTTTTGCTATCTCTGAATATTTTTATTATTATTTTAAATGTTAGTGTTTTTATTATTAATATTGATTATTATACATATTATGCTATGTTATATTACATATATATATACTGGCTATTAGTTATTATTATTATATTATAGCAAAAATGATATATATTATATACATATACATTATAAATATATACATACTGGTTGGGCTGGGCTACATATTATTATGAGTTACAGCAGCTGGTTGTTGAGCATGTGCATTATTATATATATATATATATATATATATATTATATATATATATATATATATATATATATATACATATATAAGTATATATATATATATATATATATATATATTTATATATAGTATATATATATATATATATATATATATATATATATATATCATCGTCATCATCATCCTATCCCCAGATTGAGAGTAAGGTGCGTCGAATACACCGGAAACCTAAAAGTAGTAGAGAATATGACGCAAGTCTAGAAGAAAGCGCCCCCCCCCCCTTATTTCCCCCAATTTGGAACTTGTCGCAGTCAGAAAAATCCACACTAGGATTTCACGAAACTGCGGTCATCCCTCACTATGGTTTCTCGTCAATGTTGGGTTCATCCCCTGGGCCAGGACCACAGCCATACCCCAACACAAAACCCAGTCATTCACTCCTATTATTCTCCTTTCTTCCCGCTTTTGCCACACTCACATTCCTCTCCTTCAGGTATTCTTTTACAGACTCAATCCACTTTTTCGTCGGTTTTACAAGGGAACTTACAAAGGAATAAATAGGAAGCTGTTCAGGAAGGAAATACGAAAGGTTCAGAAAAAGAGAGCAATAGTAATCTAAATAGTATAATGAATAGGGATGGTACTTTTGTGACTGAAGAAATGAACATGAGGACAGTGTGGAGGGAACACTTCGAAAATCTGCATAATATTGACAGCAATGAAGAAGTGATGGTGAATTTTTGTGGTTTTGATGGTGTAAAAAAATAGGTATTTTGGTGGAGGAAGTAATAGGTAGAATGAGAATTTTGAAGAACGGTAAATCAGCGGGTATAGATTGAATTACTGGTGAAAAGATCAAGAATGGAAGCGAGATTCTGATTTACATGATATGGAAGTTGTGTAGCAAGGTGTTTGTGGAGGGTGTAGTTATGAGGTACTGGATGAGAGCACTGATAGTCTTATAAGGGCAAGAGAGATAAGTGAAACTGTAACTATATGGGATTTAGTCTATTGATTGTTCAAGGGAAGATATATGCTGGTATTTTGACCGAAAGAGTGCGCCAACTAACTGAATGACCTATTGTTGAAGAACAAAGAGCATTTAGAAGTGGTAGAGGATGTGTAGATCAAACTTTTATATTGAAGAAAATGAGTGAGAAAATGAGAGAGAAAAAGTGCAAATTGTATTTAGCCTTTATGGACTTGCAGTGGGAGAATGACAGGAATAATAGAAACCCTGGGCAGGTGCAGTGATAAATAGTATGGTGGTAGGATTCTGAATGAAATCAAAAGTATGAATGACGATAGTGAAAAGTGTGTAAGAATAAATGGAGTTGAAAGTTATTGGTTAAAATTAATAGTGTAGGAAGGAAGTGATTTGTTACGTATCCGTGGCTATTTAATTTAATAGGGTGATGAAAGAATTAAAGGTAGAGGTGGTAAGGGAGGGTGTTATGGACTATGGAGAATGGAAGGGAGTGAAGGATGCCCTGCTTCTTAAGCGCTCATGATTTGGTTTCGTGTACCGAACCTGAAAAGATTTTGAGATAATTGGTAGAGAGGTTTGAAATTAAGTGAAAATAAGAGTAAGGCGATATTGGTGGGTGAGGAGAGTCCGCGGTTAAATCATGTTGGATGTTGAGCAATTGTAACAAATATCTGAATTTAGATGTTTAGGCTATATGTTGGATGAAAAGTGAATGGATGATGCAGAATGTAGTTGGAAAGTTGTGAACGATAACAAGGTGGGTGGGGCAATTAGATCCTTGGTAAATGAGAAGGGACTAAGTCTTGAGTGCCATAGGGTTCTGTATGAGAATATGTTGTTACCAATGTTAATGTATAGTAGTGAATCTATGGTGTAGTATAAGAGGCATAGCTAGATCAAAGGTGCAGCTTTTCATGGACAATTCTTGGGCGTGTTAGATGTGAGATTGAATTGATAGAAATGAGGATTGAAAGCAGTTGGAGTTGTTGCGGTGTGAAGAAAGGCCATAGACGAGAGAATAAACAATAGCATAATGAGATAGTCTGGTCATATGGAAATTATGGATAATAGTTGGTTGGTTAAGCAAATATATAGTGGTGAGTGTGATTTGAATCGACCTGTGGGACCAAAGAAAAAGTAGATTGAGTCAATAAAGGATGTTGAGAAGGAAATATGTGAGTTTGAAGAGGTTAGAAGAATGAAGTATAATATGAGTGAATGGCTGGTTTTACGGAGGGGGGTGGGCATATTTTTTGGCCTGGCCCAGGAGATGAACCCTTACAGTGACGAGTACCACAGTGGGGTATGTTGCGGCGTTGTGAAACCATAGAGTGGATTTTTCTATGCGACGGGCTCGCACTTAAGGGTATAAGAGAGTTATGGGAGGCTTTCCTTTCGACTAACGTCATATTCTTCTACTTGACTATTCTTTTACCGATGAATGTTGCGCACCTCATCTCCAATACAGGAGAAAATAGGAATATATTATATATAAATATATTTATATCATATTATATATATATATTATATATAAATTATATATATATAATATATTATATATATTATATATATATAATAATATAGATATATATAATATATATATTATAGATATATATATATATTATATATATATTATATATATTATATATATTTTATATATAATATATATATATATATACTATAGTATATAATATATTTATATATATAGTTTATATATATATATATATATATATATATATATTAGATTATTATATATATTATATATTATTATATATATATATATATTATTATATAATATATAAAAAATATATTATATTATATTATATATATATTATATATATATAATAATATATATTATACTATATTATATATAATATATATATATACTATTATATATATATATTATATATATATAATATATATTATATAGTATATTATAGTATGCAGTCGGAGTCGGAGTCGAAGTCGTGGGTCGGAGCGTGGAGTCGTGCAATTCCGGAGTCGGAGTCGTAGTTCGAAGACTTCTGTGCAAGTGAGTCGGAGTCGGAGTCGGAGTCGAAAATTCTGTGGAAGTGGAGTCAAGTGGTCGGAGTCGGAGTCGAAAATTCCTGTGTAAGGTGAGTCGGAGTCGGAGTGGAGTCGAAATTTTTAAGAGACTATTATTATTATTATTTATTATTATTATTATATTATTATTATTATTATTATATTATTATTATTATTATTTTATTATTATTATTATTATTATATTATTATTAGGATTATTAAAAATTATTATTATTATTATTATTATTATAATTATTTTTATTATTATTATTATTATTATTATTATTATTATATATTATTATTATTATTATTATTATTATTATTATTATTATTATTAGTTGAAATTTAATTATAAAATTGATTCTAATGGCTGTTTTAAATAAAATAAAAAATAATTTGCATTCATAATTTGTGTATACATTTGTTTTCCCGAAAAAACCTGAAATTATTGGTTTGTTCATGTGGTTGCGCTGGCCTGCATCTTTATTGGTCTTTATATAGATGTAGGCGATGAGTGATTTTGACTATCCGCGGATGCCGGAGAGAAACGACTATCCGCGGATTGAGGATGCGGATTTTAGAGTCTTAGCCACAAGTACTTGGCTACTTATAATTATTTTATAATATATTAAAATATATTATATATATATAATATATATAATATTATTATATATATATATTATTATATATATATTATAATATATATATATTATATATATTATATATATATAATATATATATATTATTTTATATAATATTATATATTATATATATATAAATATATATAGTATTATATATATATATATATATATATAATTATATTATATATATTATAGTAATATAATTATATTATATTAGTAAAGAGGTTGGAAGTTTCGTAGCTGTCAGGACAAGTGAAGATTTTTTTCGCATGGTATAGGGAGACAGAGCTAGCAACCTGGTCCTTTCCTTTTGTTGTTTATCTTGACAGTGTTAGAAGTCTTAGGTGCTAGAAGCAGATCTCTGGGACCTCATGCTAGGGTGAACGATTTTAAACCTAATGAAAGAAGATGCTAGTTCTTACTGAAAGGGCGAAAACCCTACCTGAGGGTGTTTACTCAAGGACTAGCATCGGAAAACATTGCGCCGAGAAATGGTTTCTTAAAATGCCTCTAGGGTTAAGAGTTTCGGGCCAGAGGAAGAAGATAGAAAGAAAGAAAAAGATAGAAAAAAAAAAATGGACCAAAACATGACAAGGGCAGAGAAAGCGCCTATACAACTGGGAATAAAAGATAAGTAAAAAATATATATAAAATATATATTTATATAATATAAGTATAGTAATATATTATAGTAGTAGATATATAATATATATATAGTAATATATATATATATATATATATATATATATTATATTAATACTATATATACATATATATATATATAGTATAACCTGTGTTACCAAATTGCCGAGAGGAATGGGGACCCAACTCTTATTGCACCCAACCAAATCGTGCTTTCCCAGCCTCAACCCATTTGAAAAAAAGGTTATTATAGATAAATTACTGAAATAAATTCTAAGTTATGATTGAAAAAACTAAAGTTCTTGAGCCCTTTAAAGGCGATGAGTGATTGATGTCTCTTGTACTTACGTATAAAATGAGAGATCCTGCGAATCAGTGAAAAAATGCGCCAGCTACACTTATGTGAAGTGACATGCTAGTTATTCCCTCACCGAAGTTTCTGCAACGATGTGAGGAAACTTTGAACAATTACACGCCAACTGGATCATTATCAAGACCAATGGATCTTTATCGGCTTCAAGAATTCCTTTTGATAACTCTAATCGATCATGACAGGTGTCCTTTTGACCACCTCGAACAAGACTGTTGTCGCTGCTAGAAGCCAAAAGAGCGTTCATGGATTCTGCAATGGTTTCGCTAACGGATAGTAAATGTGTGTCTGTTTCTGCAATGTTTTCCTTTTTATTGGCTGTGGTGAAATTTCTGAATTTAGCAGCATTTCATCACATAGGAATACGTAAATAAATTTTAACCCTTTATGAGACACGTGGTTCAAGAAATTTTTGGTTATGTATCTAGGATCCAGAAAAGTTACTTTTGCAGAGCGTAATCGTTTTGCAGATTTTTAAATCTATTATCTCCAGCATTAGTGTTTTTCTGTCACCTTTGAAAGTCACTTACTTTTAATAGCAGCATTGTTAGCACAGCTTTCATAGTTGCATAACTAGAGGGAATTCTCGTTCTGGGCAAAAAAACGAAGAAAATTGTTGCTTGAGATAAAATAGTACATAGTAAGAAATATAAACTCTTCAACGATTAAGAAGAGTAATACAATACCTAAAATCGTATTATTTCATCACCTGGTCAAGCCTTTAACTTTAGTGGTTTGTCAAAGCTAAGGGAGAGAGTACATCTCAATGTATTTCTCCCATCTCTACTCAAGCAGCTGTACCAAACTATTCCACGAGTCTGAACATCTTGCTTTGCAGCAAAGTTGTAGGAACAGTTAGTCTCATGAAATTCATAAATGAATACTAATCCGCTCTCCGCAAAATGGTCATGCGGAATGCGAGGTATGAGAAAAATTAATATAATTGTGGATAATAGCGGAATATCCGCCAATAACACCTTCCAGTCTTTATGGTATTTTACGAAGATATAGCATAGTTAGAGATATATATTCATTGGAAAAGATAGGGTATATTTTTTTTATTTCTCAAAAGCCATAGCGAAAAAAAATAGTTGAAACAAAAAAAAATGTTTTATTGTAACTTACAAACTCTGTAAGCACGAAGCTGAGTCAGAGTCGAAATTTTGAATTTGGCTGCTGGAGTCGGAGTCCGGACGTCGGAGTCGGCAGAGTCGGAGTCGGAGCTCGAGTCGGCTCGAAATTATCGGATCAAACCCAGTCGGAGTCGGAGTCAGAAAAGATTTTTTAGTTTAAGGGAGTCGAAAAAAAGTCGAGTCGGAGTCGGAAGTCGGAAGATCGAATTTTTTTGTTTAGTGAGTCGGAGTCGGAGTCGGGAGTCGGAGTCGAAAATTTTGTTTAAGTGGAGTCGGGTCGAGTCGAAAATCCAAATTTGGAATTTAAGGAGTCGGAGTCGGAGTCGGGAGTCGAAAATTTATTTTACGACTCCGCAGCCCTGATATATATATATATATATATATATATATATAATATATATATATATATATATATATATATATATATATATAAATATAATTATATATATTATATATATATATATATATATATATATATATATTAATATATATATATTATAGTATAATAAATATGGATTGTATTGACACGATACCAAAATTTGTAATTCCGATACCGATACCGATACCGTTACCGTACAAGTACCCACAAATTTTTTCAATACCAATACGGAAAATTTTTTGCCGTATACCCAATACCAGATACTGATACTTTTATCTCGTATAAATATGGTTAATATATATAGTATATATATATATATTATATATACATATATATATATTATATATATATTATATATATATATAATATATAGATATATATAATATTAGAAGTAATATTATGCAGAATACTTTCAGTATAATGAAAAAATAATAAATAAATATATAAAAATGGTCTTTTAGATGTTAAGAGCGTTAGCTTTCGATCCTTACTGGATCCTCTGTCCGACGCAGTGAATGGAAGACTTAAAAAAATGTTAAATTTAGTTCTTTCTAAATGAATTTAAATCAATTGAAATGGTTAGAAAATAAATTAATTATGTATGTTTTGTTAAGATTTTTTTGAAAAAGGTGTGGGGTGATCGATAATTTGTTGAGTATCGATCTAGAAAGAGTATTCGCCTTGTAGTTTGTTATAGTTGGGGAGATTTTTTATACAACAGGGATTTCAAGGTATTTATTGGCGTGGTCTAGGGGAAAAAAGCGTCAGCAAGTACCATCCGTATGATAGGGTCATGATGTATAAAGAGTTTAATTCTTGTGATTGAGTTGTGACGTGTGTAAAAAAAGGTTACTAGAAAAGGGAAGAAAGGAGCAGGGAAAAATTATTCTCGACGCGCCGCGGATAACCTTTGTTATGAGAGGATAACAATATGACATTAGATAGGCTCTGTTTTTCCGTCAAATGAGTCATTTGTTTCTCCAATGTAGCAAGAGTTACAGTTAAAACAGGGGATTTTGTACACCACTGGGAGATGTAAAGAGGTGAAAATAAAAAGATATTATTTTCTTTGAGAATATTTTTGTTTTCTATATCGACAGCCCGGATATAGTAGCGCTCCGCGCGAATGGGTCCAAGGGGAGATGCCCAACTGCGAAAGAAACTTCGCCCGACAGTACTTGGTTGAATCCAAAGCCTTATTTTAAAATTCAAAAAGGCGTATATTTTGAGTGGTGAGCAAGAGAATTAAGTGAGTAGTGAAATCAAAAGTTCTTTACTAGGTTTGGGGGAGGCATATCAGACGAATACAAATATATTCAAAATTCATGATAGAACCTTTTTCAAGAGAAAGTGATATCGATAATCGTTTACATATACTGAGAAAAAACAATAGAAAACAAAATTCTCAAAGAAATAATTAAACGGTTAACCCTCACCCCTTTAGCAACTTCTTAGACGATGAGAACAGTAAAACCGCTTTAAATGACAGCGTGATGTACTATATTTTATAGAAAGAAAAATCATAACAGCGAATTCAAAATTTTATAAGTGAAAAATGGAGACCTATTAGCAAAGTTCTAAACACTTCTACTGAATGCAAGGACAAAACTCGCCTAGCAAATGAGAAGAAAAAAAACTGCCCCAAATTTCAAAATATTTATTAAGAACGAAATGAACATGGAAAATAACCAACGATGGTACTCAATTTGAAAAAGAATTATAGGCGGTGTAAATATAAACGATAAGGAAGATTGTATATGAATTTTTCGCTCATACACACCCTCGCGGTCATAAGATTCTCTATAATAAAACACCCCTCGTGTACGACACAGAGGGCCTCAACAAAAAAAACAAACCCAAAATAACATCTAAAATTGGGGCTCTATTTGATTACGAGGAAAAATATAAAAAGAGTAAGTACCGAGCACACAAAAACAAAGACTCACTAATTAAAACAAGAATGAGATATTTCATCAAATAATTTAGAATAGAAGAAACGCCCTGGCCCAAGAACACACAAAAAAACAACACCATTAAAAAAATAATTAAGGACCAGATCGTACACAAACCCGCTCATAGAAAAGCCTATAGAAAAAACAAAACTCTCTCTAATACAAGAGGGACGAGTGGTATATATTCATAATGAGGGAACAGAAGATGGAAAGTCATTTAAGACATATCAGAGGAAAAATAAATGAAACAATCACTATTAGAAGTATATTTCAGCCAACAGAGTTGTCTTCTTGCTTAGGTGCTCGTGATGTACATCTGCATGGCGAAAGAATAGCACCCACAAGTCGATATTCATTGCATTAGAGTTGATGTAACAAGCCACACATTTGTATATACAGACGAAATGCCCTTTCGGCAGCGTATGTGTGCAGCGACAGTTTACAAACCAAGTGAAGATTCAACCCCATATGGCCCGGCCAAGCCCAGAGAACATAAAAGAATTACACAATAATGAATAGTTAAATTACATATCAAAATTGTGTAAAATTAAATAAACAAGAAAAAAGGACTCTTCAAAGAGTTAAGGAAATAATGAAGGGCTGGCAGCCGACAAAAGTCCTATCTTTATACATAGGAAAAAAACGGACTCGGACATACAAAAATTAATAAAAATAAGTTAAACGAATAAGGAACTACATCCGAGCTACGCGTAAATATTCAACAAAATAGGAAGAAAGATAAGGAAAAACAAAAAGACACCACGATTTCTAAATTATACAAAACTCTACACAGCTTTATGTATATTATCAGCGAACCAGGTAATATTTAAGAAATATAAATACTTGCAAGGAATCCGTTAATCGATATAAATATTCCTATATGTAATAATGTGAGCTAATTTATAAATATTAATTATTTAGCTCGTTCATAAAAATAAGATACATAATCCTTGCCACAATTGCACCTCCGACACCAATCGCCGAGAACCCGGAACAGCTAATGGAAATCCTCAGAAGGCGGACAAATATTTGTGAATGCAATAAATACGAAGAGATGGTGAACCCAGCCTGAAACAAAAAGAGGACAATAATACAATTGAAAGAAATAATAGTGAAAAATCGCGAAGCCAAGGCCCGTGCAATTATTTAAGCATATGTACGAAAAAAGATTTGCAAAAAAAACAGTTCTATTACACGCACAAAAAAATAAGCGCAAACCCCTGATTATAATAAAAATAAATATCAGCAAACCCCTCATAACAATTATTAATATAACAAACCCTAAAAAATAAAATGTATTAGTTGCCATACTCTCGAGTGATGTTTAGATAATTAATATATTAAATATATTAATCAATATAAGTATAATATAAATATAAATGAATTAATATAATATGATCCTTACTCTAATTATAAAAAACAAACCCAAGTAGAAGGATAAATAAAGACTAACACCGGGATAAAAACATAACCCTATAAAGATAATGAGAAAAATACTCAGCCCGAAAAATAACAATAACCTTATAACTTAGAGTAAATAAATACTCGACACCCTCATATAAGGCTAATAAACAAACCCAGCGGAGAAAAAAAATCCCAGTACATTATGGTAAGTCTCAAAATAAATGAAATAACCCTTAAGCAATGAAAAATCCACCAAGCTAAAAATAACAAACCCGGGAAAAAATAAAAATTCAGCCCTCATAATAAACAAACCTAAGATATAATAATAAAAATAAAATATGCTCACCGATCTAAAAATTCTTAAACTCATAGAAATAAAGTTAAGAAAAATTAATCACTCCCTAATAAAATACAACGCGAAAATAAGAAAAAGTCTACACCTCCTCAAATAATATAACATATACCCAAATGGAATATAGTAAATAACTATAGACCGTAATCAAAAAATGGCAAACTCATAAAATATATAATTATAAAAAATCAGCCACAACAAACCCTATAAAAAGAAAGAATTTACTATACTCTCTATAAGAACATCTATATATATAATAGTAAAATAATATTACTAACCCTGAAAAAAATAAAAATGCCATAACCCTATTAGCTCAATATAATACTAAATACTCACTATATGACTGATATATGATTCATATAAACCCGGCCATAATCACTCTCATTAATTAATAATTAATTATTATCACACGAAACGATAGTCTCACTTTATGATTACTACACTGCACCCTCAGGCTTATAAATATACTAATCAAATACCAATATAATATATAAACAGCGACTAAAGCGACTCCATAAAAAAATAATTCATAACCCTAAGTAAAAAAAATAGTAATATAATGTCATTACTAAGTATAACGGGAGCAAAAATTCTAATAAACCTAACTATAAAATAATAGTAGAAAATAGGTACAGCTCCCGACAAAAAGTTCATAAACCTCTTAATGTAATAAAAAAATGTAAACAGAAAAATCTATCAAAACACAAAACTCAAAAAAAAAAATCTATCTCTAAACTAAAAATAATCTAAAAACTGAAAGAAATTAAATAATGCGCAAGCCCGAAAAAACAAACTACAAATAAGTAAAATAAATAACCATAGCAAAAGCCCGCAAGCAAAATATGCGATCCTCTCACAATATCATTTAATAGTGTACATTTTAGAAACGACACACTCACCAGAAAAAAAAACAGACACCCTTTCATGTAGATTACAAAGAGGAAATTCCAGAAACTAGCAGCAAATAAGTGAGAAAAAATCTTATCCATTTTTAACTAACCTTATATAATAAATAAAATAAATGAAATTAAATAATATAACATTCAAACCATATAGATATTTAACTCAAAAATATCAAAAACCCTAATATAATTAATAATTAATAAAAATAAGTGAAAAAAAGAAAATAATAAGTACAAGACGCGGAGCAAATAAATATAAACTCTATATAAATAAAATTAGATAAAATAAATAACAATCAAAATACCCAATAGCTAAAAATAAACTAAATACCCAAAGCTAATAAAAAAACCAGCCCGAGCAAAAAGCAAACCACGTGATAGAATAAAGAATAAAAATAAATAACTCAAAACCACAAAAACAACCACTAAACAATGAAAATAAAATAGAAAGACAGAACCCCGAGGCAAAAAGCAAACCCGGAAAAAGAAAAAATCGCAGGCCAGCAAAAAGACAAACCCGAAGAAAAAAGAAGACTGCGCCAGGCAGAAAAATTACACGGGCGATAATGAAAAAACAGCAAAAGGCCGAGCAAAAACGAAAACCCGGAAGATAAAGAAAAACTGCAGCCCGGACAAAAACAAACCTACTCCAGTTAATCCATATATGTGCTTCTAAATACTTTGGAAACCAAAAAAGAAAAAACCACCAAACATCCATTCAGCTAAAAAAAAACCAATGGAAAGCCCAGAGAAAAACAGAACCCAAAGAAAGAAAAAGAAAACGCAGCCCAAAAACAAACCAAAAGAAGAAAAAAAAAGAAAAAAAGAATCCTCAGGCCGGACAAAACAAAAAACGAAGAAAAAGAGATCCAGCCAAGAAAAACAAAAGACCGAAAAGAAAAAAAAAAGAGAAAGGCAAACACCGAGCCAAAAAACAAACCTGAAAAAAAAGACATGCCAGACCCGCGCATACAAAAGGCCGAAAGGCTGAGAAAAAAGAAAAGAAGCAACAGGAACCTGAGAAAAAAAAAAAACCGCAAAAAATAAGAGAGAAAGAAAAAAAAAATATATCAAAAACAAAAGAACAAAACCATAAAAGAAAAGAAGGAAAGAATAGACCAGAAGCAATAATCAAGCCCAAATTAAATCCAGCCACGTAAGAAAAAGACAGAAACGAAGAAAGAAAAAGAGAAAGAGAAGGAAGAAAGAAGAAGAAGAAGCTCAAGCAAACGACAGAGAAAGGCAAAAAAAGAAAACCGTAAGAAAAAAAAGCCACGCCGAGAAACAGAAAAAAAAGAGAAGGAAGCAAAAAGAACCCCAAGAGAAAATGAAAAGAAGAAGAAGAAGCAAAACAGAAGAAGAGAAGAAGAAGAAGAAAGCAAGAGACGAAAGAAAGACGAGAGACCGAGAAGA
>JABUQX010005692.1:5000-17500 GCA_015478945.1 Trachelipus rathkii
CTTGGCCAAATTTTTAATTTTTTGGAATAGCTAAAGGTTGACTTCGTAACAGTTAAATTTGAGTTTAGGCCGTTAATGCATTATAGAGTTCTATTCTATATTTCGCTAGAGGATTTTTGGTTTAGGTCGTTTTAAATGCCAGATTGTTTTTTTTCATCGCTTTTCTGCAATGGTTGCCAATTGGGTCCCATTCTCTATCAAATTTGGTTTCTTCATCTTCGTCTGACAAATATTGGGGGAAAGAAATTCCCTGAAACTAATGAACTGCTTTCAGTTTAACCATTTTTTCCTTTATATCCATAAAAAATTTTTTTTTTTTTTTTGTGATTTGCCTAAAATCCCTCCTTGTATTTTCGAAAGCAATTAATTAAAATTCTTCAACGTCTCTATAGAAAAAATTTCCAGCTGCCAATCTCTCTGCTAGAATTTTCTTTGCTATAAGGTAAGGATACTTCTGATTACCGGAACCCGAGAGCTTCCCCCTTTTTGTTTGGTCTGTTGCTGCTCCACTTCCACAAAATATTTGGACTGGTTCTGGCTCCACCAAAAAAATTTTTTAGACTCCAGCTCCTGGCTCCGAACCCTGTAAAAGAAGTAACATGATTTAAAGCTGCTGCTATTGTCGTTTTTTTGTTTATTTTGTTTCCCTTATTTAAAAAAATTATTAAACCTGCTTTAACAGGTTCGCATTATTAAGAGTAAATTCTTAAATGACTCGTTTTTTTTTTGTTAATGATCTCTAAAGACTTTTCAAAGTTTAGTTGTTGCTTTTGCTGAGTAATTTGGTCATTTTTATTGGTTTTATTTTTTTTGTTACCATTTATCATTAGTCCCATTTACAAGGAAAATAAATATAATTTTAAATATAATCTTTTTTTTTTTTTTTCTCACCCCCTTACAGCGATGGCTATTCTCCAAAATGGCTACAATCTCTGTCCAGTTTTCTCAGGGTCCTGTTTGCAAAAAGTACTCAACTCGAAAACTGGGTGGAATTTAACAGTTTTATAGCAAACCAGCTAAAATCCTGAGAATATATATTGATCTCCTTTTGCTCAAAGACTCGTACAAAAAATGGGTGGAACGGATTCAAATGGAAAATTTACCCGTTGTTGCGATACTCTATCAATCTATTTTTTTGTTATAATGGTTTGAGCGAAAGGATATCCTTTTTTAATAAATTCTTTCAAAGTTGTACTAGTCTCCAAGAATAGTTTTTCAACTAGAACATGATGCCTTTTTTCATGAAAAAAAATGCATATGTATGATTTTTTAGTTTGCAAAAAAGGTGTACACTAAAAGGTGTACTTTCTTGGCTTAACCTAGTGGTTAAGAGCATCCGGTTATGGTTAACTATGCGCGCGTAGTCCAATGTTCGAAATCCCGCTGATGGAGAGTAAAATCTCCTGTGACTCATTCATTTAAAATGATAAATGCATTTTATAATCTTGTTTTCGAATGTGTGCTATAACTATTTTAACTTGTGCAGCTTGAAGCTATGTTTGGTGGGAGAACAACCTCCGGAGAGAAGCAGGTCAATATCCTTCAGGAGAAAAAGAATACAAACGTTCGTCCTATTGCGATTGAAGGATTCCCTTATAGAAATAATTTAGCAATACCATCCTTTACTTATGGCAGCAACAGAGATCCTGCCATTGTATACAATCAAACAAATCTCCGCACGTAAAATTAGTTGGAAAGTTATATGATCAGGTATTGGTTATTAATGTTTTTTTTTTTTCTCTCTCATCTTCTTCTTCTTCTCCTTCTCTTTCTTTCCTTCTTATCTTAAAGATAAAATAATTTATTTTATTTGAATTTTCCTCTGAATTGGATTCCATTGATATTAGGTGTTGGGGTTTTTTGAATGATAGATTTTTTTTTGGCCCTTTTGGTTGTCAATGATGGAACAGAACATTGTTCCGTAACTTAATTATTCTCAGTTTATCGAAAATAGTTATCTTTTTTTTGTAAATAATATTCCATATAATCTTTGTTACATATCGTAGCCTCTTTTTCTTACAGTTCTTTCTTTGAATTATGATCTGTTCATGATGGTATTCCTTTCTTTTAACATTATAGGCCAGGACACAATGGTTCCAATTCGGTTCATATTTATTCCAAATGATTACCATGAAGAGCTTAACAGCAAGATGCCCCCCCATTGGGTCTCTCCTCACGAATATTTAAAACAGCCGCGAATGTGGGCCTTCTTTTTTACCAGACCCATGTTTGGTCACTTACTACATTGTAAGTTGGTATTGTCTTTTTAGAACTTTATATATATTTTTAAACGTTTTTTGTTAAAATTTAATTCTAATTTATTTCTTTGTTGTTTTTTTTGTAGACTGATTCGTTTTGTGGATATTATAGAAGAGAACAAAGAGCGATTGCAAAGTAACATCAGATGATAAAAAGAGGATTTTGGATATGCCTGCAATACAAAGTTTTTTCCCCCTTAATTGAATAATCGCACCACACTAATAGGCAGCAAAAGTAAGTTACGTCGCAGAAGAATGAAATTTCTTATTCCATATTTGTTGTTTATTTATATTTATTTTTGAGATGTTATTTTACGTTCTAACTTTTGTTTCACACTAATAAATATTTTATTTATACTACTAGATTTGGGAAGATATGGACCCATCCTTCTTTCTTACATTTTGGAGCCTTACCATGTCTGACTTAGAGGTTCCTACACGCATTTACGACAAGGAAATTAAAAAACTTGCCGACACGGTATGTTTTAGAAATACGACTTCAAAACAAAGGAATTTTTTATTCATTATTTTATTTTTATTTTTTATTTTATTTTTATATCTACTCTTATTCACGTGAAATTCTTGAGTGCTTGCTTTGAAATATTATTATTATTATTATATTATTATTATTATTATTATTATTATTATTATTATTATTATTATTATTATTATACAGCCAACAAGTAAGATGAGAAAGCGAGACATAGAACGAATTCAGACTTTAAAAGAGAAACTGGAAGATGAAAAGAAAAGGCAGGTAGACCACACAGAACGAGTTCATGGCTGGTTAGCTCAGGTGAGATAGACTAACTTAGTTCTCACTCTATATTTCTACTTACAACTATTAAATGTGTGTTCAAAATTATTTCAATGAAAATAGAAATCATTCCTAAGACATTTGGCACCCTTTAAAATGGTTCAAAACTCTTTCAAAGTTTGAGTGTCTGTGCCACATTCTGCACACCACATAATTTTGAAAATTTAGTTATTTAATGTCATAAGAAATACATTTTCTTTTCATTTAGTAATATATATATATATAATATATATATATATAATATATATATATATATATATATATATATATATATATATATATATATATATATATATATATATATATATATATATATATATATATAATATATATATATATTATATATATATATATATATAATATATATATATATATATATATATATATATAAGCTTGGTTGAATATGCTAAAAGCCAATGATAAGGTCTCGAAAGAAAGGTGAATGAAAATATGTAGGGGGGGGGGGAAAGAAACACTTAAAATTGTATACATAAGGAGGAAAGAAGAGGTAAATGAACAGTTTGGAAGGAAGATGAATGGGTACTTACAAGGAAAGAAGAAGCAATCCTGGAAGTAAGCAGGAAAAGTTAAGAAAGAGAGTAAAGGGAATCTTCAAAAAATAATGAATTGGGATGATACGTTCGTGACTGATGAAATGGATGTAAGAAGAGTTTGGAAGGAACACTTCGACAATTTGCATAATAAAAAGGTGATTGTGTGTTGGTTTGATGGCGTAAGAAGAAGTAGGTATTATGGGGATGATGTAATAGGTAGAGTGAGAAAGTTGAAGAATGGTAAATCTGCATGTATAGATGGAATTACCGGTGAAATAATCAAGAATGGAAGCGAGTTTGTGTTTGGCAGGATATGGAAATTGTGTATCAAAGCGTTTATGGAGGGTATAGTTCCAAAGGATTAGAGGAAAGCAGTAATAGTACCCTTATACTAGGGTAAGGGGTATAAGAGGGAACTATAGGGGAATTAGTTTATTGAGTGTTGAAGGGAAGATATTTGCTGGTATTTTGGTTGAAAGAGTGCGTCAAGTGACTGAAGAACTGATTGGTGAAAAATAGGGTACGTTTAGAAGTGGTAGAGGATGTGTTGATCAAATTTTTACATTGAAACAAATGGTTGAGAAAATGAAAGAGAAGAATAAATTGTATTTAGGTTTTATGGACTTGCAACAGGCGTTTGACAGGATTAATAAAGAAGCTCTGTGGCAGGTATTCATGATGTATGGTGTTAGTGGTAGGCTTGTGAATGGAATAAAAATTATGTATGACGATAGCGAAGCATGTGTAAGAATAAATAAAGTTGAGAGTGATAAGTTTAAAATTAATGGTGGAGTGAGGCAGGGATGTGTTATGTTTAATTGGTTATTTAATTTGTATGTGGATGGAGTTATGAACGAATTAGAGGTAGGGTTGGCAAGGGAAGGTGTTAGATTGATGGGGAATAGAAAAAAGTGGAGGGTGGCCTGCTTATTGTACGTAGATGATTTCATTTTGTGTGGCGAATCTGAAGTGAGTGAGAGGATTGATAGAGGGGTTTGGCAGGATGTGTAAAAGGATGGGTTTGAAAATAAATATAAATTAGATTAAGGTTATGGTAGAGAGTGAGGAGAGTTAGCTGCGTGAAATTGTTAGATGGTGAGCAGTTGGAACAAATATCTTAAAGTTTAAATTTTTAGGATATATGTTGGATGAAAAGGGAGCGGACGATGCAGAGTGTAGTAGGAAAGTTGTGAATGGTAGGAAGGTGGCTGGTGCAATTAAATCCTTGGTGGATATAAAGAGACTAAGTCTTGAGTACGCTAGGCTTTTGCATGAGGGTATGTTGTTACCTGTGTTAATGCATGATAGTGAAACTAAGATCTGGAATAAGAGGTATAGATCTAAGTTACAAGGTTTTCAGATTGACAATCTTAGGGGCGTGCTACGTGGGAGAAGAATTGATAAAATGATGATTGAACGTGTTAGGGAGTTGTGTGGTGTGAAGAAAGGCGTAAATTAAAGAATAAACAAGAGTACATTTAGATGGTTATGTCATATGGAAAAGATGGATGATGGTCGGTTGGTTAAGAGGATTTATAGTGGTTAGTGTACTTTGAACTGACCGGCTGGAAGACTGAAGAAAAAGTATACTGAGTCAGTAAAGGAATGTCTGAATGAAAGGAATGCGAGTTTGGCAATGACGAGAAGAAAGGTGCATATTAGGAATGAATGGCGGGGTTTTGTGAGGGGGTGGGGTATGGTTGTGGGCCTGGCCCAAGGGATGAACCCCACATTGACGAGATACCACAGTGAGGGTTCGTCGCAGTCTCGTGAAGCCCTAGGGTGAATTTTTCTGACTGCGATGAGTTCTCTTAAGGGTATGGAGGATGTAAAGGATGGCTTTTTTTCGATTCGTCATGTTCTTTTACTACCTTTCTGTTTCTGGTGTATACTGGGCACCTCACCCCAAGTCTGGGGAAAGGAGATAGATGATAGTAATATATATATATATATATATATATATATATATATATATATATATATATATATATATATATATATATATATATATATATATATATATATATATATATATATATATATAATATATATATATATATATATATATATATATATATATATATATATATAAAATCTTAGGAAGCAGATACATGGTTTAGCCCAAGAACCCCAAGATCTCCAAAGAATGACACTGTAACGACGTTTTTACAATTGTGCATTTTCCCAAGATGTACATTTTCCACTTTAGATGCAGTCTACTGTGCTAAGTAAGTGAATACTTCTTTATTAAAATTACTATTTCCCTACCCATCTTTTATATACGTTTGATATAAGAAAAAAAAGTAATTTTTTATTTTAAGTTTATTTAGATAGAATATTACTTTTGTCGCAAGATTGTTTTCCTTTATTTGTACATGGGTAGAAACAAACAGAATTTTTCTAAGCAGAAAGCTTATGAAGTTATTCTTGATCTTATCAAATCCATTTAATGGTAAGTGGTAGAAAATCACTTAAAATTTAAGAAGGCAGTTCAAATTTAATTCAACGAAAAGTAAGGCATATATCTTGGCATTTAAAATCAATATATTATATTTTGGAAGTGGTACAGACACTTAAAACACTAACCTTACTACCACTAATTACACGCTTTTGTCTGTTTCCAACCAATCTATATGGACTGAAATAAACCAGCTATGGAAAAAGAGCCTACAATCCCGAAATTTTTTGTCAGTTTTCAACTAATCTGTATAAACTAAAACAGATCAGCTATAGGAGGAGAGACTGCAGTCTCGAAATCCTAAACCCACTCCTTTGTCCGTTTTCAACTAGTCAGTATAAACTGAAACAAACCAGCAATGTAAGAAGAAACTACAATCCAAAAATGCTAATGAACTCTTGGAGTAGACACCAGACAATCTTTTGTTTGTTTACTTAAAAAGAGAAACTTTCACCTTGTAGGAAATCCACTTTGTGAATATATAGTTCAGTATCTTTAAAGTTCTACTATTTATTATAGAAAATGACCATTTGTTTTCAAAAAATAAAAATGGTGTTTGTTTTTGTTAATTCTGGTAATTATAACCCCCAAAAGTAATAAGAAAGAAAGCCACTTTTATTTTTGTTTAAAGACCATCAGCGAAGGTGTAAAAGGCGCCAATCACTCACCTTTAAATTCATTTTTATATATATATATATATATATATATATATATATATATATATATATATCTATATATATATATAATATTATATATAATATATTATTATATATATAGTATATATGTTGATTGGTTGACTGCCCACTACCACTTATCTTTTGCTAGGATTGCTAATGCAAGCCTCGGAGAGGTCGTGATCGCCGTAAACGGCCTTCTATCTTTCGACGAAAATGCATATGAATCGTATGGGTACATGGAATGTCAGAGGAAATAAATGTTGAGGAGAAAGAGGAGAGAAAGGTGATGGATGTATTTCGAAAGGGCAAATTTGATTTGCTCGCTGTTTACTGAAACAAAGATGAAAGGCAAATCGGTGAAAATGAGTGGTCATATTGGTGTGAAATGTGTGATGTGCTGGTGTTGGGAAAGTAATGAGAGAAGGAGTGAAGGAGTTGCCAATTTTGATGAGTGACTTGTGAAACTAAGTAGATCTGTGTGTGTGTGAGTGACTAATTCTAATGGTTAAATTTAGATTTGAAAAAGGTTAAGGTATGTGTGGTTTTGACATATGGTCCATCTGAAGAGGAAATGTTGAAAGAGTTACGATTTTTCTGAGATAATCTGAATGATGTTTGGCATGGGCGTGGAGTTACGAAGCTTCAGGATTGATTGTGTTGGGTGATCTAAATTGTTGGATATGTGATCAAAAAAGGGATTGGTACAACCAGGTGGTTTTGGCGGATTGTCGGACAGAGAAAATCAAGAATTGGTAGGAAGGTGATTGTTTTCTGTGAGGAGAGAAAGTTCAAGCATCTGAGTTAATTCTTTATTTAAACACAAGAGTATCCTAAAGGTATACTAGAGATGGTGTAGGTAGAGAATGGTATCGAAGTGAAAAGTATGATTGATTTTAGTGTTGGTGGTGAAGAACATGTTGAAGTATGTGTTGGATGTTTTAAATCAGTGAGGGGGATTACGAATGGGATTATCGGATCTTATTATTGTTCTATGTAAATTAAGTTAGTGGGGGCTTGCATGGAGAGGAAAGGTTGATGGCCCGAAGGAATGCGGCTAGAATTAAGAGATGAAGGAAGTTAAGTGAACAAGGGGAATAAGCATAAAGTATGTTAAGAACGCTCTCGCAAGTAAATCAGTGATTGTGAACAAGTTTGAAACTGAACCAAATCTGAGAGCAAATAATTTAAGTAATTGTTAGCAGTGCAAAAGAAGTATGTGGATGTGTAAAAGTTAAGGGAAGTAAGAATGTTAACAGTGAGTGGGGAAATGAAGAGGTGCGATGCAAGCGGTTTAAAAAGTAAAAAAAGAAAAGCGTGGTTCAATGTACTAAAAGCAAATGATGAAGTTTCTAAAGAAAGATGTTTGGAATTATATTTAATTGAAGGAAAAAAGAAATACTTAAAAGGTTGGCATACGTAGGAGAAAAGGAAGAAGGTAATGAACAGTTTGGAAGGAGGATGAATGGGGACTACAAGGGAATAGAAGAGCTCTCTTGAAAGGAAGCGCGAAAAGGTTAAGAATGAGAATAAGAGTAATCTGCCTTAGAATTTTGAATAGGGATGGTGCTTTTGTAACTAATGAAATGGATGTGAGGGAGTGGTGGAAAGAACACTTCAAAAATCTGTAAATATTGGAAGTAATGAATAGGTGTTAGTGATGGTGTGGGTTTGATGCGTGCAAGAAGGAATAGGAAGGCGATGGTGGGATTGATGAATTTTATATATTATATATATATATATAGGTATAGTATAGTATATATATATATATATACTATATAATAATATATATATATATATATTATATATATATAATATATATTATATATATATATAGTATATATTTATATATACTATATATATATATATATATATATATATATATATATTATATATATATATATACCTATAAATATATACTATAGATATATATATATATTATATATTATATATATATATATATATAAGTATATATATTATATATATATATACTATATATATATATATATAATATATATATATTATATATATATATATATAATATATATATATATATATATATATATTAATAGGGAAGCTTTATGGCATATTTTAGTGATATATGGTGTTGGGTGGTAGGCTTCTGAATGGGATCAAAAGTATGTATGTATGGAAGATAGTAAACGTGTGTAAGAATAAATGGTTGTCAAATGGTGATTGGTTTTGGATTAATAGCGGAGTGAAGGCAGGGTTGTGTTTATGTCTCCTTGGTTATTCAAATTTTATAATGGATGGGGTTATGAAAGAATTCGAGGTAAGGATGGCAGGCAATCTCGGTTAGAATGATGCAGAATGGAGATGAGTGGGAGGTGCACTACCTATTATATCGGATGTGAATTTGGTTCTGTGTTGGCGAATCTGAAGGAGATGTTTGAGAGGATTGTAGGAGAGATTTGGCAGGTATGTAAAAGGAGGCGGTTTGAAATTAAACGTAGATAAGAGTAAGGTTATGGTTGTGAGTGCAGGACAGTCCTCAGTGTGAAGTTATGTTAGATGGTTGGCAGCTGTAGCATAGTGTCTGAGTTTAAAATTTAGGATATATGTGGATGATAAGGGGAACGGATGATGCAGAGGTGTAGTAGGAAAGTTGTGGAATTGGCAGGAAGGTGGCTGGTGCAATTAAAATCGTTGGTTGAATGTAAAAGGACTAAGTCTTGAGTGCGCTAGGGTCTTACTGGAAGTATGTTGTTACCTGTGTTATGTATGGTAGTGAGATCATGGTCTGGAATAAGAAGTATAGATCTAAAGTTCAATTGTTTGTTCAGATTGGACAATCTTAGGAGCATGCTAGGTGTGAGAAGAATTAATTAAAATGAGGAATGAACTTATTAGAGAGTTGTGTGTGTGAAGAAAAGGCGGTAAATGAGAGAATAAAATGAAAGTATGTTGAGGATGTTTTTGGTTCATGGGAAAGCATGAATTGAGAGTCGGTTGGGTTCAGCGGATGTTATAAGTGGGAGTGTGTTGGGAACCGACGGCTGGGAGACCGAAGAGAAAGTGGATTGAGCCGGTGAACGAATGTCTGAAGCAGAGGAGAAAACTGTGAGTTTGGCAGAGGCGAGGAAAAAGGTGCATGATAGGATAGGAATGGCGGGGTTTTTGTATGGGGCATGGTTGTTGACCCCACCTGTCTTGTTATTTTCGCGGCCACAGGGATGAACCCTTACATGACGATTACCATAGTGAGGGTCCGGTCGCCGGCTTCCCAAAATGAACTCTAGGGTGGATTTTCTGTCTGTGACGAGTTTTCACTTAATTAATGGTACAGAGGGGCGGTAAGCTGGGCTTTCTTTTCGACATTTGTTCATATTCTCCTACTGCTTTTCCCTTTTCCGATGCTTGTAGCGCACCTTACCCCCAGTCTTGGGGCAAAAAGGAAGATAAAGAAAGATAGAAAGATATATATTTATATATATATATATATATATATATATATATATATATATATATATATATATATATATATATATATATATATATATAATACTATATATATATAATATATATATAGTTATATATATATAATATAATAATATATATATATATATATAGTATATATATATATAATATAGTATATAATATATATATATATATGTGTGTGTGTGTATATTTGAACTTTTCATGCATAACGATTTTTTTTCTATCCTATTCATTGTAATGCGATTTAGGTTAAAAGCATTATTATATTTATTTTTACCGTATCACATGTTTGAGTGATACGGTCATTATAGTTAATTAGCCATATATTTCTAATAATAGTAATATTTATTTATATTTATTTAAACCATAATATATTTAGAAATTAAATTTTTAATCTACAATATAAAGAACGAGGGATAGGACAGGCTGGACACCTGGTGATGTCGCCTTGATGGGAGCTCGGTTGCTTTATAATTGTTCTTGAATCCAACTTTTATGGGTTGGAGGATGGCTCGATCGTAACGCACCGGGTATATTGTCCTCAGTCGCAACATGGCATTGGTTCAATCCCGGAGAAGGCAGTTAATTCTTTACCTTCCTATAATATGTTCTTTCTTTAACATAATATATTTAAATATTGTATTCTCTTTTATTATAGGTTTGTAAGGTTGCTGCATAGCTTGAAAACTCCTAATTTTTCTACCCTTTTATGTTACGATAAGGTAAGCTTCTTATATAGTATCTTTGTTCTATTTTAATTATTGACTTTTTTGTTTCCTCCATGATCAGTATAGAAGATATCTTTAGACTCCTATCTCTGATAATAATTAGATAATAGTTTGAAGCGTTAATATTATAAGTTTATTCGCCATACTGCTTTGTGATAAGCTTGTACTCATCTGAACAAAAAAGCTCTGGCCTCTTTGAATTATTTCCTACTTTAATAAAAGAAATCCAATCAGTTTAATAATTTAGATGAAAAAATTGAAAATTTTTTTTTTTTTTATTTAATTGTTTTTTCTCCTGATTTATTTTTTTATTCATATTTTTTTATCATAATTATGCGAAGCAATACTAAAACAGACAGAATTTTGACAAAAGTAATTGATATTTATTTTTTACACATTTTATATCAGTTACCAATAATCATAAGCTCATTTTAGAAAATACACTCGTTTAGAAAAAAAGGGATCTGTTTTACTTTTTCTCACTTTTCTAAGTAGGTGTAAATTAGTTTTAAATTGTTTTTTTTTTCTTATTTATTTAGTTATTTTGGGAAGGAAGATTATTATTATTATTATTATTATTATTATTATTATTATTATTATTATTATTATTATTTTTTTATTATTATTATTTTTTATTATTATTATTATTTTAATTATTATTTATTATTATTTTATTATTATTATTCAATATTATTATTATTATTATTATTATTATTATTATTATTATTATTATTATTATTATTATTATTATTATTATTATTATTACCTGAATTTAGGTACAAAATAACCAATCTCCACAAAATTTATTATCTTTCCCAGATGTATTGTGACATTACATATACAGTAACCTCCTGCACAGAACAAGAAGCTCACCATTATGCCCGCTTCCTCCTTGGCACTTTGGATACGGTAATGCACTGGCACGAAAGTCCTGAAAACTTCAAAAAAGAATGTTCAAAATACCCTGGATTTATTACCAAGTACAGAATCTCCACACACGAAGCTAATGATTACGTAAACTACGAAAATTATAGACACGTTGTTCACAAATGGCATTACAAAATCACAAAGGTGCAGAAATTTTCAATATCTTCATTAATAGAATCATGCAGAAATTTAAATATAAATTTATAGGTTCAAATACGTTTCTTTTGATTATAAAATTTGTGATATAATATCAGCAGGTGAAATTTATGCCAAAAGCTTTTTAGTTTATTATTATTATTATTATTATTATTATTATTATTATTATTATATTATATTATTATTATTATTATTATTATTAATTGCTGTAGGTGTATATTTCTATTTACAGAAGTTGTTGTTATTCCTTAAAATATAACTCTTTCATCTACACACTTGTAAGGAAAGCCTTTTATTAATATAATAATAATAATTCTAATAAATAAAAGATTCTTTTTTTTCTATTTTGCTTTCAGGCTTTGGTGACCTGCTTGGAGAGTGGAGATTACATTCAGATCAGAAATGCAATTCTAATAATGCAAGGAATTTTACCACGGTTTCCTGCTATCGCTAACCTTTCGCCTGTCAT